>JABFEX010000527.1:0-15859 GCA_013623515.1 Fusarium illudens | reverse complement strand
GGGAGGGGCAGTCAAGGTTAAACTTGACTGAGACATGTCAGATTTGTTTCTGGGTGTCACTTCTTCCGGTTCGCGCCGGGAGTTGCGGTTCGGCTGACGCCTTGTCGCTCCATGACCAGGTTCGCGCCTGAGTTGTCACTCTTGTCCAGATTTATTTCTGGAGAGAGACCACGTTGCCGGCTTGTGCCTGCCTTCGTGCGCTCATCTGACAGATCTGGTCACCTCCAGAATTGTCGCTGCGGTTGTGACGTGGCCTTCCCTCAGGTTGACGCCTGGGAGGAGAGCACTCTACAACACTGTTCTCTCGGCTGTCCTTGAGATTCCAGTACCTACGTCAGGTTTGCGCCTGTGGTGTCTGTCAGGTTCGTGCCTATTTAACACACTATTTACTTCATCTTCCTTCAGCTCATCTTCAGTCCTATATCATAGTAACTTGTTTCACTGTAGTTACTATACGCACCTGGCCTGTGCTGCTCTGTCCTTGTCATGTGTGGAGAAATCATCACACGAACATACGTTCATGCGGCCGAGTCCCATTGTGACATGTTCTAGTCCCATTGTGTCATGCCGCCAAGTCCCATTGTGTGCATTGTTACGCACCCCCATTGTCCCTGGGGTGTCCCATTGTTCTGGGCCCCGGGGGGTACTGTAGCTTCACTCTTGTACAGGGACGTGACTCTTCCCCTCGTGATCTGGGCAAGCTGCGTCCACAAAAGCCTTACGGTTCCGACAAACAAGGGAATCCGGAAGCGGCGGATCCATCATCTCAATGGCCAGCCTCTTCTCTTTGTGGTCGGCGTTGCCGGCATGTCAGAGATCCATATTTAGATAAGAACAAATGGAAACATCTATTTATGTAGCGAGGGTCTGTGTAAGTGGCATTCGCCATGCAATACGAAGCAGATGGATCGTGACTGAAGTATGTCGTGAATGAAACGCCAGCATCTGTGAACCAACTTGAACTGAATGAATCTCCGTCCCCGCGACATGGGCCCCTTGACAGCCCAGGTGATCGAATGGGCCATCAATGAAATCACTACTGCATCGGTTGACTTTGGAAAGATCGTGGCTGAGTACGAAACCCTCATCGATGACTCCTGGGCCAACCCTCCACTGGATCTACAACTGGGCCGACGTACCAACTATGGCTGCCTTTACCGCTTGGGAGACCCAGCCGACGTTGTCGACAAGCTGGACAAGACAAGCTTGGGGGTGGCCATGGCCATCGACTGGGTGTATTGGACGGGCAAGGAGTTTAGGGAGGAGCATGCAAAGATGGAGGAGGAGAAGCACAAGGAGGAGAACGACGAGAAGATGGGGTTCGCCGAGAGGATGAAGGCGCGGTTCAAGGTGCAATTTCTGGGATTCAGAGATTGATCGGCAATGGTTTCCAAGCTCCTTGGCCTTCATGTTTGAGATTGGCTTGTGGTTTTGGTTCATGGCGTTTGTCGACTTCCTGATTTATTACTTCTAGTTATAGAGAGGGTATTGTTATTCTTACGTGGTCTGGCGTAATGTTTTTATTGACTAAAAAGCCTTTATTTATTGATCTGGCACGCTCGTCTTCCAAAAGGAGATGTATAGTCCGCCTCGATATATTTGCCCCCGATCATCGCCGTCTATTATGATGCGTATCCCGCCAGTCCCGCCAGAAGAGAAGCCGTAGATCGATCTCTGCCTCAGAGGCAATGTAAAGCCCTTCAGTCAACCTGTCGAGCAGCTGCTGGAATCTCTCGTTCGGTACCGGGCGAGGGGGCCGTCTCTGGCCGGCGAAGCTCGGCAAGCTCGTCTCGCGTGAGGTTGTTCATGATGGTCTTGGTGGAAGTGTTAAGCCGTGGGACAGGAGAGGAAGACGCGGATGATATATGTTGATGATCCCACTTGGCTTCTTAGATGATTGCAGCCATTGAAACATGAATGATGAATGAAGTGCAGAGCAGGTAGATGCCTGATGCTGTCCAAATCTTGTGTACCCAGGCCAGGCTGTCTTGCCGGCAACCTGCATTGGATACGCCGTCACCTGGGCGGTGTCTCTCTCTCGATTTGTTTCGTGTTTTTCTTTGTTCTTGCATTTCTGTGAATCGAGTATTGGTCAAATGCAATTGTTAATCTTCTGCCTGCCTGTTGTCGCTGTCAAAGAACTCTCAGGGGCTCGCTCATCATGGGCCGCTTCAACAACAACCCTGATGTAAGTCCCCCTTCCCCATTCCTTGAAATGTGGCATTTAACCAAAGCTTCAGCTCGCCTGCGGGCGACCCTTGATCGAGTTGAAGCGTCCAAACAGCAAATGGACAATGTGCGACTCGTGCAAGAAGCTCACGACGCTGCACATCATCCGCGAAAATCTGCAACCCAGCGACAACGCGAAAACCCAAGCCTGGCCTCGACTCGAAAAGACGCTCGGTCTCAAGGCGCCCGATGGAACACCATGGTCCAGCGACTTGACGTGCTCATCCCGCACAAGGTCATGAGCTTCATCTCCCGGCGTATCAAGGAACTCGTCGACGCCGGCGTTGCAAGAGATACGGACGACAACGACTGGCGAGACACTGGAAGAGGATACCTGCTAGTCTGGCCTGACTGGACGAGAGCCTAGTATCATCCTGCCTAGGATGGCAAGGACTTTACCGAGGCCACGGCGAGACGACTGCTGGAAGCATTTGGTGAGTCCCTGATGGAGACACGAGAGGAGCAGCAGTCTGTCAACATCGAACCAAACGACTCGACTTCACGTCTAACCCCGATGGGCAACGTCCCCGGGCGCGTCGCCCTCACCGAACGCATGCTCCGCGACGGCATCCGCGAGCTCAACGCCTTTGTCATCACCATCCTGACGCTGGAGCGCCAGATGATACTTGCTCGAGACGACGACGAGAAGCGCGTCACGCGGGCAAGATACGAAGAGGCCGAGCAGGGGCGTGAGTTGCTGATCATGGAGCTGCAGCAGCTGGAAGATCAGCTCGACGAGGCACTCAGAGGGAACGATATCGGGAGAGAGGTGGTGTGTCCAAACCGGGGGCGGATGTGGGAGTGGTTCCGGCGGAGCGCGACAGGGCTTTTGTCGTTTGCTGTTGAGGGGGCCCGAAATGCGTAATGAGGGTCATGGTATTGCTTCTTGTGTCTTGTAATAACGGTGATGGCATCTGATAATAATGTAGACTAGACGCAAGATGTCTTGACGCTCAACGGCCAAGGATATGGAAGGGGCTTTGAGAGGAGTGCTATTCTATCAAGCAGAATGAACAAGGTTGATTGTACATACATGGCCAATAAGTCCAACTTGATCCAAACTCTCGTCATCGATGCTCATCGTCCAGCCCGAAGCTCAACTAGGTATCGTCCCTCCTAGAACGACCAGCGCTGCTATCCCCCTTTATCAGGGCTTTGATCGTCCGCTTCATCTGCCTCTTCTGGGCCTTTTCCCACTTGAGGAACTGGTTCACCTCGGCCTGGGTGAACTGCTTGATCCGTGGGGTGGTGCTGTGGTCGAGACCAGCTGTCCGGACCTCTGTACGGGAGGCCGTGTTTTGATGGCCCAGGGTATGCGCCGCCAGGTTCTGGTGCGATAGAGGGCGGGCTGGTCCTTGGGAGAAGATCTGGTGTTGCTGAGGATGCCGGCCTCGATCCACAGCGCTCCAAGTCCACGTCGGATGCGCCTGGACATTGGCCCAAGGGTTTCCAGCCGGCCTTGTCTCGTATGGGGGAGGAGGATATTCGGGTATCTGTTGGCCCTCCTCCATGGCCCGTTGAGCATTCATATACCGCTGCGCCACGGACATTTCTGCGGGCACAGACCGGCCCTGCCCGAGATCTGGGAGCTGGGAGACGGTGGGAGGAGCGGGCTCTGCCATGGTCACTTTGTTGGGAAGTGTCGTCACGTATTGCGCCGCCGTGAAGGGGTGACTGTTGTAATTCGGAGGCGAGTCTGGAGCATAAGAGGACTCGACTGAGGAGGCAGTTGCTTTTTGATCCGATGGGATATCGGGGGTCTCGGAATCAGATGAAGCAAAGCCGGAGTTGTCGTCTGCGTCGAGAGGATGGTCCTCGCCAGTTGTATCTTCGTCAAAAGACTCGTGCTCGGAGTCGGCTATGTCAATTGAATCACGGGGGGTTCTTTCAGGTGATATAACCTCTGGCTTGCCCTGTGTGAGGATTGCCCACACAATGCTAAGTTTGTGGGCGGGCGAACTTGAGTGGTCGAAAAATGGCTGCAGCCTCTCAAGGCTGACTTGTGTATGTTGCGACTCGGACTTGGCAGTTTCGAGCTCGGGCTGATGTCGAGATCTGTTGTCGGGGATTGATACAGCAGGTTCACCGTTCTCTTGTTCTGGCGTATCTTGAATCTTGGGGCGAGACTGAGCCTTGGTGGTTGGAAGTCTATACCACAAGGGGTTTGCCAGGAACTCGGCCAAGCTGCCCTCCGTATACTCCCAGGTCAGCGGCCAGACCTCCTCTCCAGGAGGCGACACGTTCAGGCGCCAGATAGGGGCAATGATATGGGCGCGGGTGAGATGGTCGGCCGTAATGAGCCAGCTGAAAGGCCTGTGAGGAAGGGCGTCGTGATAACGTTGAATCTGGCGGCCGCGGAAGGGCATGTCAATGGCGGTTCGTGGGGGGGTCATTGTGGAGGGGGTGTTGAGAGGAAGGATGGCTTGCTTACTGTATCGGCGGTCGAGCGCTCAGCGGATATGTATGAGACATTGACTACCTAGATATTCATCACGAAGAGAGGCGAGGCGAGGCGGTGTCTTTGTTGTGATGGTGTTGATGGCAGGTGGAGAGGCCTCAGGCAGCGAGGCGGTGAATGACTGGCGATGGTTGGCTGCCTCGGTATGTCACAGGAGGTATAGCAGATATTTGACTGAGGGGAAGACTCTATATAATGTCCGTGTCTATCATAATGAATGCAATCAGGGTCTACGGTGTAGACGTGTCCCGAAGACTTCTACGCGCCTGTTCAGTCTCTCTATCCACATATCTCCTTGAGCTTCCTCCCCTTCATCCTGGAGCTCACCTCCCTCTCGATCCTCGGCTAAAACGTCCCATCGTATATACTTCTCGCCGCCTTATCGCCCAAAACATTTGCAGTGTCCGCGAGTAACTGCGCCGTGCCGCCTGTGCCCATCATCTTGTCCATCTTGCTCGCGGCTATGGCTTGCCAGATGAACAGGCTGATCTCGTGGTCTGGATTCGGGCCATGTCGTGCCAGTCTCGCTTCGCGGGGGTCTATACCGATGACGTCATGGAGGTTTGGGGGAGTTATCGTTCCGGGCCGGGCTTCCATGTAGCGGGCGTAGATGTCGCAGATGCGGTCCATTAGTTCTGAGTGAGCAGCTAGTTAGCATCGCTGTCTGTCTAGGGAAGGGGACATGGCATCATGCCTTTGTGACTCTCTCCATTTATGATGGGCGGCGCTGAGGCTTCGGTGGACGGCTGGCCGTGTATCAAACGGTACACGATCGTGGGCAACAAGAACATGGCCAGGAAGAAACAGACGGCTCTGGGGTATATGCGCATTATGAGGCTTCTCTTCGGTCGATGCTCTACCCTTGATGATGATGTGAGTGTCTTTGGAAATTGTGCAGAAAAGACATATTCATCATTCTTCAGCCATGGCCAGCTCGCGTATGCACGCTGCCGCCTGGACTGTTTGTTGGCCAGTTGGTGTTGTGCAGAGATATCCATGAATGTTTGTACAAAGTCCCCTGCCTAGACCGCATTGTATATCGACATCTCCATCGCCCTTTGTGAGTCCATGCTGCCTATCAAATTCCCTCAACATCAACTTCTCCCTTCCTCAAATCTCTATCCTACTACTACTTGGCGAAACATCATTCGGCAGCACCATCTTTTCACAGTGCCCAAGCCTGAGTATACCTCCTCTGACGAGGAACGCCTCCTAAAGATGCTGAAGAAGGAGGAGCGTAGACGAGACAACGTTCAGAACGTCGACTCAACGCCAAACCACCACCTCTCACCCAGCTCTCTACCCCAGAGATCCGATGCTCGACGCACAAGCAGCCCTGCACCTGACCAACTCACTCAGCCTGCTGCTTCTTCTCATGCCGACCTTTTGGGCAAGAGATTGTCTGTTCATCCTAGACCGCTGGGCAAGCATGTTCCCGGCATCCCAGCTCCGGTGTCTTCATCCAAGTCACGACCAGACAAGACGAGTCATTACGTTGCCCCCACGCCCAGGCATAATGCTAAGCCCTCGGAAAGGATTGCACTCCCTCCTTCATCGTCCCCGGCTTCCATCGAGCCCAAGGTCACAAGCTGTCTCGAGACAACCGACTCAACCGACTCCTTCGGTCGCCCTCCTATGCCACGAACCAAGCTGGGAAATGACAATATTACGCCATCACATAGTCTGACCGGCCAACAGAGAGCAAGCACGGAGGTTTTTCCATCGACAAGGGCAGGGCTTACCTCTACTCCCCCCCCAGCATTCACATATCCGCCGTTGCCGGATTCGCCTCCCCCAGCATCACCACGTCGACTAGCAGCAGCTCTCGAGGACGGTACGAGCCATGTTCCTCCAATAGCCCCATGCCCGGAAACAAACCCCCCTCCTCCCCCCTATCCAACCTCATCCCCTCCAGCAGTCACCCAGTGGGCCGGGCCAGGCTGGCCATCGTTGGACAATGCGATCCAAATCTGGCGCCTCTCCCTGGTGACTATTGGCATAGGCCTACTCCTGGCGGTTATTGTGGCCATCGTCTTGTTCCTCGCTGCCATCGGAGGGTTCTTCCTCGGCCTGTTCAAACCTGCACTGGCACCAGCATACAGTCTCCTCGAGTCATGCTCAACCTCGGCCGCTTCTGGCATCAGCCATGTCTGTGCTATTGCTCAGTTCTTGCTACCCAAACCCGAGCCCTCGGATAATGGCCTAGCTGATGCTGACATGCTCCTCCCGACGGCATTTGATCTCCATGGATTTGAGCTGAACAACCTTGCGCTTAACATTTACGCAGCTCATCGTAACATGCCAGGCGTCATTCCTACTGTCCAATTCCACACGGCATATGACCTTTCTCCGTTTGAAGATGTCTTGAGCTGCACTAGGCGGAATGTCGTTGACGACCACGACAAGATTCGCCGCCTGCTCCGAACGATCCAAACAGAGAGTGCCACGGATCACAACAGCCGCTGGTTTTCTTGGACCTCGCCGACACTCCGAGTCAACAGATGGAGTGAATCCTTGTGGAAGTTATTCTCGGATGCACGGGGTCATCGTTCCCAGGCCGGGAAGGACATGAACCCCAGCTCCATCCAGAACCTGGGTGACATGATTTGCTCGTGGCACGAGGAACTCACCCACGCCATGAACAAGAAGGCTGGATACATCAAGTTTGCGGAGGAGGAAAGGGACAACCAACCGTCGTGGCCGTGGCCGTGGCCCTTTGGCAGCGGTGAGCAGCCAGAGTTTGACGACACCGGTCTCTTGAAGGCACAGAAGGAGTTTGAAAGGATACGGCTCGCACAGAGCCAGGATGAGTTCGGATGCAGGTCCAGCACGGCGTCGGCGAACGAAGTGTCTCGGCTGCTCAATGCCATGGACTCTGAGGTGGTATGGCTCGATCTCAAGATCAGACAGGTGCATGATGTCAGGGCAGGCTTGAAGAAGGATGGGGATTGGAAGTCTGCGACAAGGGAGCTGGTAGAGATGATGGAGCAGTATGTCAGTATGGTGGAGAGAGTGTATAGGTTCAAGGTCAAGGCGCTGTAATGGCCCTTTTAGATTGTCAATAGGTATAGCTTCCTGAATGCCGAATGCACGGTGACAATGCTGAAATGGAAGCAACGTCACCCCGCGAAAGAAACGGAATTAAAGTGTCGGTAGCACTGTAACTTTATGTCCCCTAGAGAGACTCCCCGTAGAAATAAGTGGTATTGCAGGGCAGAGTGATGGTCAGTTTATAGGCAGATGATAGGTGGTGAGATCTCAATACCTATGGGTGGATATATATGCCCTTGTACCTGGTCTATTAGTTCCTACGCTCGCTATTTATGTATTGATCGTGTGATCCCTACACTGAGGGCTTTGTTCAGGTATCCACCATCCGCGTCGCCGGTACGCATCAGAGATTAGGCGACGAATGCCAAAGGTCATCGCAAATGGGAATTATATTACGGGGTTACTCAATGTCTTTAGAAAAGTCGACATCTCGTGAGGTAAATCTCTCATCTGAAAATCTCCTGGCAAAAATCAGCATTACAGGGTAGGTCGTGAGAACCTGAGGGCGCCAGAAGTTCTCACAGTGGAGGTTGGTGGTGGTGATGCAGCCACGCTCTGCGGCAACACAAAGGCCCTGTTTAAATAATGCTCCCTAACATAAGACTACATGTGTTGGCACGGCGCCATCTGGGAGAGATTTTCTTGGAGAAAAACAGCATCGCTGGAGCAAATGACGAGAGACATCATTTATGGATGGAAAATATCCATGCCACGCAGAAACCAAGATTCTCGACCATGCCGATGTCGGCCAGAGACCTCAGTTTGCTCCTGGCGTCCACCCACCCCTTAAGGTGAGCCAGGCAACCACGCATGGAGGTCTTGGCTTCAGGTTCTCTTGCATCTAACTGCCATTTCATTGCTCGCTCAATTAACGTATATTTTGCTACCTCTTGATCAATCCCTGAAATTGGCTCCCGCGATTGCGATACTCTCTACTGGTACGTAAAGACACTCGAGCACGCACGCGATGAGCTGCTGGTCGCCCAATCGAGACGATGGAACCATGACGGGGCTTGCAGCGATGACATTTGCGAAGGATGACCAACAGTCTCTCCTCTCCCACATTAGACCAGTCAGAGCGAAGCGCATCTCATGACAGCAGCAAGGGAGCCTCTTTGATCTTGCTAATTCGCTTTGAAAGGTGCAAGTCCAACTTGGACAGGCGGCTCTGTCGGAGCTGGCTCACCGGCCGGCCGGATTGGCTGACGGATTTGACGTAATCGCGCTCAAGGCCGTCTTTTATTGGCTTCTGGAATTGGCGTGTAATTTGAACGCGTACTTGGGGCGCGTGACGCGGGCGCGTGACGCGAACGCGTCCAGTCTGTACGCCGTAATCGCTCAGCCATCGGTACCGGTACTGTACCTTATCTCTGAGCGCCGTGCGCTTGCGCGCCCCATTGAGCCGAGCTTCTAACTAACTGGTTCTCCGGTTACGTCCGGCCTGATAGACTCGGTGCCGCCTACGGAGAGTCCGAGTCCGTCAGTCGCACGGGTCCGTCCGGTCTGTTGATATTTTCCTGCCTTGTCTATTTTTTAGAACATTCACGATAAGTAGAGTATATTATTATGAACAAACAACAAAGAACGCAGACTCCGAGACATCACCAATGTCCTGGTTGCTTGCTCGAACGTTCAGTCGCTGCAAATCACGTCAGAGCTCGGCGATTGGATGCGGAGCTCAGTCCCGCAACAAGCCAACCTTCTTCAAACCACTTTTACACTCAGCAGCAATAGTGTCGAATAAGAAGGTTAAATGCGATATCTGTGGGAAAAAGCAAGTGAATCAGGCGTGAGCGATGGCACACCGGGAGAGGATGTCAGTCTTGGAAGTCATGAAGGAGGAAATCTTAACAGGCCAATCCCTTAAATATCCACCAAGTGGCAAGCCGCCCTTTGCCCATCATTCAAACCTCGGCGTTTTCACGCATATCGAAGCATGAAGCCATGGTCTCTTGGAGCCCGGTCCCAATAGAGTCTCGGACGAATCTCGGACAAAGTCTCGGATGACGGAGCGTCGGACCTCGGCAGGGGCACCTCCCTCAGCAGAACCTTGAACAAAGCCTCAGATAAAGCTTCAGGCGACACCCCGGAGAAAGGCTTGGATGACGGTATCGGCGGAGTGTCGGACCCCGACAGCGGCTCAGACGAGGCTCCAGATGTTAAAGGAGTGTTAGGCCTTGAGGGGGGTCGGGATGTCTCGCTACATCGCACTCGCATGTTGCTTAAAATGTCGGCTCCCTTTAAGTCGACGACTCCCCCCAAGTCGACGTTCCTAATACCTGACTTCGTTATAACAGCACGTAGGAGGACCAAGAGGCATACCAGCGCAACCAAACCCGTTAGGTAATATGATTGCCCGTGCGGACAGTGAAACCAGGGCGGTCAAGCTTAAGGCTCAAGACGCTCAGAGCCCTATCATCAACGCTTCCAAGGCTCACACTCAGTCAACCCACCGCCAAACCACTATCTAAAACTCGAGGGAGCTTTATGCTCGTGTAGTAATATCTCATCGTGCGTTAGGTCGTTAAAATGCGACACTTCTCGTAATTACTTAACGGTACCAAGTTGGGAGACGCGCGCTCCGCCGCCCGGTGCTCGCCCAATTGAGTTTGCACAATGCCTGAGCTCTTCTTCAGGGAAGCCTTCTCCAGTACGTGCGCGGATGTCAAGCCGACCGAAGAAGATGGCCGATATTCGCGTGACCATCTCTGAGAACGGGAGATGGTTCTCCTTCGACCGAGGTCGAATGTGGGGAGAGGAGCCCCAGTGTCTTCTCGTTCCTCTCCCAGTATTTAACCCTAAACGGGTAAGGGGAGAGACTAAAATCCCGCTAGCTTAAAGGTACCTTAGTTTACTAGTGATAAGAGCCTATTTCGAGGTACCTACGAGCCTTTCCATTTCTAGATTTCTGCCGGCTAAGTTCCCGCAGATATACATCAATATTTTCGCCCTTCCGCACGAGGGCATTATGAGATAATATTTCAGCCCGCGCTAACCGCCCTATGGCTCGGTAGGCAATTAGCTCGATGGGCAATTGGGCAATTGGGCAATTGGGTAATTGGCTCGGTGGGCAATTAGCTTGGTTCCCCCGGGCGGGCGATGCGCGGGCTCAGTGTAGATGCGCCGGCTGAGAATCTATTGTGGCTCGGGCGAATAATGCCCTATGGCTCAGTGGTTAATGCGCTATGTCTCAGCGACTGATGCGCTATAGCTTAGTGGCCAAAGCGCTATAATCTTTAGTAGTTAGATGTGCTAGAACGTGACTAATGTACTATACATTAGTGGTTAAAGCGCTATTATATAGTGGTTAGTGCGCTATAGCTTAGCAGTTAATGCCCTGTGGCGGGCTGGCTGGCGGGCTGGTATTGCCTTGTGGCTTATTGTGGCTTGGTGTGGCTCGGCTGGTCGTAGTCTTAAGTAGGAAGGCGGTGAGGGAAAGTCGGCACTATTTCCTAAAGCGGCTAGATACTGGGAGAGGAACGAGAAGGCACTGGGTGGGACCAGACACGGTAGCTCAACCACAGGGACGAGGCTAAAAGGCTGGATAAAAAGGAGGGAAGCTAAGTCTTTCTCTTAAGACGGGATAAAAAAGAGGCTGCCTAATACCAGAGGTACCCAACTGTCGCCCGGTCGCTGTGGTTGCCTTGGATTCAATAAGGCAGTATCCATGGTATGTTCAGGTGGTTCTCCCACTAACCTCCTACTCCGACGCAACTGTTGCGGAGCTACGGCGGGGTAACCTCGAACACGACGCGATTGTTGTTGCGTCTGGGGTTTCCTTTGATGGCCTGTTGCACGAGTTTTACCAAGTGTTATTTGAGAGGGCTTCCTTGATGGGGAGTAGGGCAGGGCGACTTGTGTCTAGAAACCAATACTGCTCTCTTGATCTATATATGAATCTCCTCGGGTGTTAGCTAGACTGAAGGTCCCAGAGGTAAAAAAGCTGCTGCCTACGGCCTGATACCAAGTCTCTCAAACGACTCCATCGTCGGCCGAGACAAACTGAACCACACGGCCCGGAAGGTGGGGCCGAGTGGCTCCGATCTCCCGCATCCGTGGTCCACTTCACGGCCTTACACCCCGACAGTTCCGGAGTGTAACAGCATGGCCATGAAAACGGTCCTTGTGACCAATTCAATACTATTGAACTAGGTCAGCATCCACTGAAGCTCTCCTGCCGCCTGATCCCCGGCCTCGATCGTGGGGCCGCTCCCCTGGAGATCCTGCCCTGACCTCGGCGGCCCTGCAACCAGTGCCACACAGCCGTCATGACTGTTGTGGCGGCCACATGCTCGCCTTGCTCAGCAACATCTATTGATGAATGTCTCCCAAGTGAGTCGGATAGCGTATGGGCAGCTTTCGGTATTTCGTTCAATCCCCCTAATACCCGCTGCCCCTATTGTACGCTGCCTATCCTCCTCTTAGAGACTCTATCGCCTGAGATGCTCCCCCTGGGGCATGGCTTCTTATAATCTCACCGCCGTTATGTTATTAACGTCAGCCTACCCTCCACGCGATAAGATTCTATAATACGTCTCGGCATAGTTCTATAGATACTACTTATATTCTAAATAACGATTATAGACAGCAACATAGCTTTTCGTTATATTAAATATTAGAGAAGTAATACCGTTTAAAGTACTTACTTAAATCACTAACGGGGTAGAATAATTTAATAAGACACTTAGTATCTAGATTAAATAGCTTAAGGGTAATTAATCTCTCGACGTAAATAAAGTATCTATAGCTTCGCTCTTTTAGATCCTTTATATAGACAGAAGTAATCGCAGCGCTAATTATATTTTTTATCTTAGGTTCTCTGCCTATAGCCTTCGGCCTCTAAGAAGCAGGGGCCCTACTAGACCTCGCCGTCTTTATACGGCGTGACAGCAGCTCTTACATAAGGCAATAGGCCATAACGGCCAAGATTCTATTATTCCGGCGGCACTATTTGCCCTCGGTTAAATTAGCTACGGGAGCCAATAGCGCGTCAAGCAGGCGCCTCTAGGCTGGATAGGCATCTTCGTGCGATGACAAGGGTGATACAGGTTATTCTACGAATGTCTATCCAGCCAGTTGCTTCTGCAATGGCCTGCTTCTAGGACCACTCTCGTCATAGGTCGTCGCGTGCTGATTGAGTGCCTTATATTACAGGCTTGACGCATTAAGGCATCCTGCTGCTTGCTATGCTACATAATGGCCATAGTACCAACCGAAATAATACAGCCAAGGTAATACTTCCTGAAGGTAATTAGGTTTGCATGCTAGAGCAGGAGATTGCAGAGCCTATCGCTAATACTTGCTGCAATGCCTATTAGCTGACTGATCTCCCGTCTTGGCAGACCACCGTTGTCAACTACCGCGGAATGCTCATTGACCAACCCCCGAAATTGGCTCTGGCGATTGCAATGCTCTGGCAAAGACACTCGAGCCCCTGGAGTTACATGACGCACGTTGCCTAATCAAGACGATGGAACCATGACGGGGCTTGTACTGTAGCTATGATGCTTGCAGAGGACAACCATTGGTATCTCCTGTCCGACCATTCACGACCAAGAAGGACCTTATTCGATCCTGTTCCGCTTCACTTTACGCAATCTGCCGTCTGTGCGAAAGGGCACTCGATCGTCAATGAAGGTTTGGGCGGGCATGGCAATGCGGGCTTGCGCGCCCTCGACATCGTGGATGGAGGCGAGAACGACGGAAAGATAACAGGCTCGGGTCTCTGTCCGGTTAGTCCGAGTCGTGGACAAGCGACTGGATGTTGAGCATCGGATTTGCTTCCACGACCAAAGCCACCTGGCACGTCACATACTCAGGGGTTGCAATGTGAGGGGATGTCCTGGCGGCAGGAAGAGAACAGAATGCATTCAAGAATCCGTCGTCGCCATGCAGTTGTTATACGGATCAAGTCTAACGCTCACATTGAACCCCTGGCCCTGCTCCTCACTTGGTCTCAGGATTCCTCCTCAGTCCCTCGTCCAAGAGCTGGAAGTCCCGGATGTCCGGCTCCTCCATCGCCCTAGACGCCGGCGGTGATATTGTCGAGCTGCTGCTGGTACGCTGCGTCACCATGAGCACCCCCGTGCGGAGCATGCCGGGCTTTCAGATGTGTTTGAGTTGGAAAGAGGATCTACCTTCTATCTAGGCCGTGCCAGTCTTGCGCTTCCAGAATCTGCAACAAAAGCTTTGCCGCATCTTCTATCGTCTGTTCCGCCGTGATATATGCCATCAGTCCTAAGAACTGGATACCACATGTATCTTGAAAGTATTTGATCGTGTCTAAGGGCGCATCGCGTTGCTCGTTTTCCAGCGCGTCGCATATGTTGCAACGAGAGCAAACCGCAGTGTTAGCAGTCTTCGGAATGACGATAGAGTGTGACAATATTACTATTAATTCCCTTTACGCACCAGAACTTAGACCATATCTCCGTAATACTGATTAACCGCGTCGAAAACTGGGGATAGATATGAGCACGGGCAAGAGAGGTCATATCATATAGAGACTTAATGCAAGGCTAAAAAAACACTCCCTTTAACGTCTATATCTCATCTATAATATTCATAAGTAATAGACCGTAGTATATAACTAACTCTTACTCTTGTTGTTTCTAATAACGAGACTGTCAGCCACAATAGCAAAAGACATAGTTATCAATACATGACGGCAACTCTTACTCTTCTTCCTTAAAGAAACGCATAAATTTAAGTCTTATCTTCTTGAATTCCTCTAAAAGCTCTCCTTTTTGTTTGTCTACGCTATGCCCTATTAGCTAATAGGGTACGGCGAGTATCTCTAAGGGTAAGGTATAAACCTATTCTAAGTCGAGAAGGCCGACGAGGTTCTACTCGTTATTAATAAATATATTCTTAAGGTATAGGTTAGTAAGTTATAGTACGAAGCGCTACTCTCTCCTAATATAGCGATAAGAGAGGGCGCGAAGCCGAGTCTTAACTACTATCTTTTCCCGGCAGTCTTAGTCGTTAAACACCGCGTTAGGGTTACTAAGCAGGCAGTTATCGTAAAACGTAAGCATGTCCGCCACATCGGCCGTTCCCATCGTCCTCGGTACGCCCTCGTTTTCAAGCTTGACGATCTGGTCACCTGGTGTGTCAATAGCCGGTTCGTCAACGTCACTGAACGGTCACTGTTGAACTGCAAAGAGCCGATTCGGGGTTGGGGAACTCGAGCGAGATAGAATGACTCGACCGGACTTCGACCGGTATATATACATTGAAGCGGCCCTGGATCTATTCCTTCGGCGGGGTGACGTTACAGATATCGCGGTGATCGAGGCCAAGGTGGTGCCAGATGAGGGAACAGTCCAAAGTGAATGATAAAGCTCGTTCCTCGCGGGAATATATTTTGGCTGCTCGATGATATTGGCATCCTGATTGATTGCCTATTCGTAATCCACGGCACCGCGGTCCCCAATCTCGACCGTGGCAGACATTGCAAGCTTGATAACGCTCGAGCCGGTTGGACGTTTCTTGAGAAGAGTTGGGAAGAGCTAGGAGAGCGAAGAGCTCGGAAGGAAACATGTGAAGTGGATGACTAAACTATCACATGAAAGAAGCACCTCGAGAGCTCGCTGCCCCGAGCCATTCGCCACAAGCACTCAGCCACAAATGGTTGGAGTCAGTCCAACGGTTCGTCTTCCCTGTCGGGAGAGGGTGGCCCAGTCGTTGCGGCTGTCGCCGAAACAAGCTGTGATTTAACCACTGAGTCGGGCTCTCGAACAATTAGCTAGTAGGTGTTTGGCGGTTGGAGGGAGTTGTACCCAATTTTCTTCACACGGTGGGAAGTCGAATGCCAGGCGCAATCAGAGGAGTTTTAACACTCGTTGGAGGTTCGTTAAGTAACGCTGCCGTCTCCAGTTTTGTTTACTGGTAAACAGAGGGCATCTAGTGAAGGCCCTCCTATCTCTAGGGCTTTTTTACTCTTTACGATTCCACGGCACTGCGAAAGATCGCAGAGTTATAGGCATAGCAGTTCTAGGGATGAAAAGAGTAGTAGCTAGAATAAGTAAATAAGTAAAGGGAGTTTCTATCTATTAGTATAGTTATCTTATTAAGGGCTAGGCTTTAAGTATATTAAAAAATATAATATTTATATATTAT
>JABFEX010000526.1:0-29871 GCA_013623515.1 Fusarium illudens | reverse complement strand
ACGCAACCTATCACGCCCAAGACTCCCAGCGGTACAAGCCGCGGCACGATCAATCAGAGGCTAACAAGGCTCCTCGCGCGGGTTGCAGCCATCCTGCTGCCTACTTTTCTGGTCGTCCACCTCCACCACAGCCTCAACACGCCAACCCAGTCGCACCCGCTCCCACTCCCGCTCCCACCCCCGCCCCCGCTGCTCTAAGGCCTCCCCAGGATATGGACGACCAGCGGCGACACTCGGCAGCGTCATACGACTCCTCCGGCAGCGGCCGTAGCAAGAAGAACTACAAGACACACATCGGTCCGTGGCAATTGGGCAAGACGCTGGGCAAGGGGTCGTCTGCTCGTGTAAGACTCTGTCGCCACACTGGTACCAACCAGCTGGCTGCCGTCAAGATTGTCAACCGCCGCATGGCCTACCTCGTCCAGGACAGCAGTCTAGCCGCCCTAAGCAAGTGGGACAACAGCCTCCCTGATCAGATCGATGGCGAGATGCGTGTTCCCATGGCCATCGAGCGGGAGGTGGCCATCCTCAAGCTCATTGAACACCCCAACATCATGAAGCTTTATGATATCTGGGAGAACCGTTCCGAGGTGTAGGTGCTCTCCGCCATGTCCTTGCATGACTTGATACTGACATTCTCAGGTATCTAATCCTCGAGTACATCGACCAAGGAGACCTGTTCACATTCATCAACATGAAAGGACGGTTGAGTGAAGAGGTTTCGGTCTACTTCTTCCGCCAGATGATTAGCGCCATTTCGTATTGCCACTCATTCAACATCTGCCATCGAGACCTCAAGCCCGAGAACATTTTGATCAGTGCCGACCTCCAGATCAAGATTGCAGATTTCGGCATGGCTGCACTTCACCAAACCGATACCCACCAGCTCGCCACGGCTTGCGGCAGCCCTCACTATGCGGCACCGGAACTCCTCAAGAACCGACAGTACCGTGGAGATAGGGCAGATATTTGGAGCATGGGCGTCATTCTCTATGCCATGCTCTCCGCCACCCTCCCCTTTGACGACCCTGACCTTCGCGTCATGATGGCCAGGACGAAAAAGGGGCAGTATGAGATGCCAGACTTCTTGAGCCCCGAGGCAGAGGACCTCATCAGATGTATGCTGCAGGTCAACCCTGACCGGCGCATCACCCTCAAGGACATCTGGCGCCACCCTTTGGTTCAGAAGTATGCCTATCTCGATAAACTGGGCGACCTCAACGGACAGTTGCCCGACACACGCAAAGGGTTCCAGTACAACCCAGTGCCAGCAAAGGATGTGGATGCTCAGCTTCTCCGTCAGCTACGATCCATGTGGCATATGTTCAGTGAGAGCGATCTGAAGCTAAAGCTGACCTGTGACGAGTAAGTGTTTGGTGCTATACTTTGTGCCGGATTCACAATGCCTAACCTCCCTAGACCCAATGACCAGAAAGCCTTCTACTGGTTACTACACAACTACCGAGACCAGCAACTGGAAGACTTCAAGCCCGAGCTGGCTCACTCAATGAGCGACTACCACCACATGAAGCCCGGCGTCTGGAAGAAGCGTGTGTCCACATGCGAATTTGCCCAGCCGCGCGGCAATGGTCACGGGCGCTCCATATCGCGGTTTACCGTCATCTCGAATGCTGCCGAACAGGAATCGGGAGCCGGTTATGGGCCACCGCAGGAGGGTGCCGTGCTGAACTCCAGTCAGTCAAGGCCAAGCATCCACCGCCACTCTCACACAGGTTCCTACGCAAGCCAGGCCTCGAGGCTTCGAAGCGGTTCAAGTGCACGTCGTGGACGGATGACTTCAGCTCGGAACTTGACTACAGGCCGTCTTCAGTCTTCTCGAGGCTCAGTATCATCCCTCCACAGCAGCCGACAGGGGACGCCCCTCTCACGCAGCCTACGACACAAGCGAGGAGTCGACTTTACCCATGTTCGGAAGCAGTCGACCTCTTCCAGCAGGAACCGCAACGTCTCTACGCCGCCATACGTGACTGAGCAAGGATCGACCTACCAACTAGAGATGGTCCGATCGCAGACGCCAGATGTTCCAAGCCTACCAAGTGGCATGTTGCCCAAGCCGACGCACCAGTCGGATCCCCAAGCCACCCCTCGGCCTACTCTTGAGCGGGCGCTTGGGTCGAGATATGCGTCGGACATCTTCAAGGAAGAGCTGCGCCATTTCAGTAGCAACATTGCCAAAGATTGCGACGAAGCTTTCAAGAGTTCGCTTATCGAAGAGGACTCCATCGCCGGTTCTCTCACTGAGCCAGACCGGACTCACTACGAGTCGACGCCGTTCTCGTTGACAATCGACACTCCGGGCGACTCACTCCCCGATATGGACGATATGAAGTCTTTCAGCAGTCGCCCTCTCCCTCCTCTGCCCTCCCCAATGGAAGGGTACGACGACAGCTCGTTAGCACCAACGCCCATCGGGTCTCGCCCGACGACAGGAGACTCGCACTTTGAAGAGCTGCGAGCAGACCAGGTCAAAGTAGCACAGCCAGTCGTGCTCACCAGGCATGCCGAGCGACGGGTCGTCTCAGCGCCTACGTACTCCCAAAGACACAAAAAGCCGGCCAATCTACCATCAATCAACGAGGCTGGAGCTTCCAACGACAAAACTCGTATCGTGTCCGCGCCTCCACACACCCCAACCAGGAATGGAGGCCATAAGGATCGCGGCATGGAATACCTGAGCAGAGTCGAAAACAGCATTCGTGTCGTGCACTCTCCAAGTGACCAGAGCCCCGTCAAGATTCCCGAGCCACTCAACGTGCGGAAGAAGAAGACGACCGAGGATGTGCGAGGGCAAACGGTACACTCGATCCAGAACCAGAACCAGAACCAGAACCAGAACCAGAGGCCTGAGCTGAATGCACCACACACCTCAGAAAGTGAGGACCTGGCTACGACAACGCTTCTAGAGCCCTCGTCATACGATGTCCAAGTGGTGATGAAGAAGAAGAAGTCGTCTTGGTTCAAGCGATCTTCCAAGGTCGGGTCAGAACACAGCCGAGATTCAGTGGAATGGCAGGATTGCAACTCGTACACAACCACTAGCGAAGGCAAACGAAGCGATTCAGCCTCGGCTGAAGCTCCTACCAAGAAGAAGACGTTTAGCTTCACATTCTGGAAGAGCAACAAACAGAGAAACTCGATCATGTCAATCGGTAGTGAGTCAGACCTCAAGTTGCCAGACCAACAGCGGATTGATGATCTGACCTTGGCGAAAGGACCTGAAGACAGGGAACCTTCATCTATGGATGTACGTGCCCAATTGAGCAACGGGAACAGCCAGACGAGGGCGCCGCAGCCCAAATGGCACGAATCCGGCTCTGGGCCGGTGCGCAATATCGAGGTGAAGCAGAATTGGCTGGCACGGCTGTTCCGGGTCAAGCCAGCGATGAGCCACCTCTGCATGGCCATCTCGAGAAAGCGAGCACGACAGGAGGTTACCATCCTCCTGCGTGAGTGGCGCAAGTATGGTATTCGGGGTATCCAGGTAGACAAGCAACGGAACATTGTCTTTGCACGGGTGGCAGCTAAGAACTGTAAGTGTGGTTGGTGGACAAGGTGATGCCTCGAGGATACAGCGGCTGACGTGATGAATGCAGATCTCGACCTCAAAGAAGTTTCGTTGGCGGCCGAGGTGATGACGGTGATTGAGCACGGGAAGAAACAACCGCTCAGCATCATCCGATTCACCCAGGAGCGAGGAGCGGCCAGCAGCTTCCACAGAGTTGTGGACACGATGGGGCTGATCTTTGAGACTCGGGGCCTGCTCGTTGCGGACAGGGGCAAGCAAAAGATGATGATCAAGACGCTCAACTCGTGAAGCTGGAGCTACTGTGAGTCTTGCAGGCCCTTGGTGTCTCGGTCGACAAGAAGAGACGGGGTGAAGGGGACGAGGCATCCATTGTCAAGGTGTTGACCGACATGGCTTGTCAGTATTATCTGTTGGATGACTGTATTCACTAAGAAATCATGTACAGGGTGCTGTAGGAGTTGGATGTATGAGATGATTGCTCTTTTTCTTTTTCTTTCGGCTTGGGTTCTGGTTTGGGGGTCTGGAGTGGAAAGGCATGTCTTACAGGGTCGGTTCTGAGGAGGCGAATAGTGCTTGAAGGACCAGAAGAACAAGAGGCAGAGGCAGAGGCAGAATCATCAGAGGCGGCTTGGGGATAGAGAACGTGTCTTATTGTTTGGCCCGTTGGCCTAACTACCTCGGGTTCATGGACTGGTCTGACTCTGCGAGTTGAGCAGATGGTTCAATGGGGGACAGTTACCTAGTTAATGTTGCGACGGCTTTGTTAAGGAGCACAAGGTTCTCATAGGCAAGAAAGCATTTAATTGAGTATTTGCAGTCATTGATTGATATGATGCTGTCGACCGACACTTCTCTATAGGGAATGTTGAAGCGACACTAGACACTCGTGCCATGACATTTGGCTAGCTGCGAGGCCCTGATTGGCTTCTGGCTGCATGCATGCACGAGGTGCTCATGATGCTCAATACACGAACAAGGGCGTGGCATTTGTGGATACACGCGTGACTCTCTCAACTAACTTAACCACTTACACCAGGGGAGGTCTCGTTCAGCAGGTATATAACTACAAGCTGTGGCCCATCTCAACATTGTATCCCAGAGGCCATTCTTAGGCAAGTCTCAACTACTCGTCTACAAATCATTGAGCCCAAACTTGTTCTTCAACTCAAAACCTTCATCAACCATGGCCAAACTCAACCTCGTCGAGGCCTCCATCGAAGAGCTGCAAGATGCATTGCAGTCCGGCTCCGTGACGAGCGTCGATCTGGTCGCGCGGTGCCTCGCACGAATCAGCGCCTATGACTGCCGCGGCACTGCCTTGAATTCCATCCCCATACTCAACGACGACGTCTTTGAGGAGGCTGCCCGGTCAGATGATCGCCGTGCATCAGGCGTCCTTGTTGGCGCCCTTGAGGGCATTCCCTACACGGTCAAGGATAGCTACAAGGTCAAGGGCATGACGGCTGCCGCGGGGTCTCCAGCTTTTAAAGACCTCGTCGCCAATGAAGATGCGTTTCTTGTGCAGGTCATTCGGAAGGCTGGTGGTGTACTGGTCGGCCGCACAAACATGCCTGCGGTGGCATGCGGGGGTATGCAGAGAGGCATCTACGGCCGGGCCGAGAACCCTTACAACCCAGACTATCTGGCCGCAGCTTTTGCCTCGGGGTCTTCTAATGGATCAGCCGTCTCTGTCGCTGCTTCCTTTGCGGCCTTTGGCATGGGCGGCGAAACGGTCTCGTCTGGGAGGTCTCCGGCGTCCAACAACGGTCTCATCGCTTATACGCCGTCGAGGGGGTTTCTGTCTATCCGGGGTACATGGCCGCTCTACCCAACCTGCGATGTTCCTGTCCCTCATACGAGGACCATGAGAGATCTGTTCTGCTTGCTGGACGTCGTTGCGACAGCTGACCCCGTTGCCGAGGGTGACTTTTGGCGCGAGCAGACCATGGTCGAGGTGCAGAAGCCCTGGCTGGACAGGCCAGACAGCTTCAAGGAGATATCAGCCTCCAAGTCTCTGGCCGGCCTTCGCATTGCGGTCCCCGAGATCTTTCTAGGGGGTCCTCCACCAACAGGGGCACGGCCGGTGGAGACGAGCCCGGAAACCATCAAGCTCTGGGAACAAGCCAGAAAGGATCTCGAGGGTCTCGGCGCCGAGGTGATTCCCGTTGCAGACTTTCCAGCCATGACGGCGTACGAGAATGATGGCCTGCTTCCCGAGGGGTGTCCCAGACGGCCCGAGGGGTGGAACGCGATGGAGAGGAGCGCCATGATTGCTCACGCCTGGAACGACTTCTTGAAGGGATTCAACGACGACAAGATCCGTGATCTCTCCTCTGTCGATCCCTTGACCATCTACCCAGACTATTTGCGCACAGCTCCAGAGATGAAGCACTTTGAGCACGCCAACGCGATCCAGTACCACAAACTAGCCGAACACGCCAAGGCCGCCACGTTCTGGGAGATTCCAGGCCTCGCAGAAGCCGTCACAGCTCTGGAGGGTATGCGCAGATGCCTTCTAGAAGACTGGCTCACGGATCTCGGCTGCGACTGCGTCGTCTTCCCGGCGGCCGGCGACGTGGGACCCGCCGACGCCGACTCGAGCCTCGAGGGCGCGGCCCTCGCGTGGCGCAACGGCGTCTACTACAGCAACGGCAACCGGGCGATGCGGCACTTGGGGATCCCCTCGGTCTCGGTGCCCATAGGAGTCTTGGCGGGCAAGGGCGTGCCCGTGAACCTCACCTTTGCGGGGCGAGCCTGTGACGATGTCGAGCTGCTCAGGTGGGCGAACGCCTTTGAGGCTGGGACGAGACGCCGTGTTGCTCCGCCAAACACGCCTGCTCTTGATTCTGATGCCATCTTGCTGTCGAGCAAGGGGGGGTTGTATACAGTTGCGCGTCCAAAGTTGAGGATCGAGAACTTTGAGGCCATTCCTCAGTCCAACGGTAAGACGCTGCAAGTAAAGATATCAGGAGGTCTTGCACTTGTTAAGGGCACAACAGTACTCGACCCTCAGCTGGAGATTACTGTTGATTCGGTCTCGGTGTCTTCCAAGGACATGTCCATCAAGCAGCTACCCCAAACTGCGGAAGGCCAGGTGGAATACTCCTTTACTGCCCAGGCCACGGTACCGAGGCCAATTGAAAGGCAAGGTTTGGAGAGAACGCATGCTCCAGTGGCTCGTGACAAGACAATGTGCGTGGTGTTGGCCAGGTCGGTTCCAGGGGGACGGCCAACAGGCTGGCTTGGGCTAGTTTGATAACTGTAGATGATGTGTCAATGTCCACTTGTCAATTATGTGCTTGGTGATCAACATTGTTAGTTTCAACACCAACAGTCAATCCCCACAAGTGAATCGTTCCACTCAGTTTCGCCCGGCACCTAGAGGCACCATGTCTAGCCCGGATAAGTATCCCGTGGGGAGGCACAGGGAGCTAAACTAGGACAGGCAGGTTCTTCACGCAAGAGGCTCCAGATAATGTTCTTTTGGGTGGCTGTTGATCTTGGCTCGATTTTATTGCAGCTATGGAAGGTCATATTCCAACTTCATCCTCTCATTGCTGCGCCTTTTTGCCGTGTATCGACCGTGGCCCTTGATTCAACTGACCCGAGTCATTATTTCTATCCTTAGTTGGAGATACCAATGACACCTGTTGACAAATTAGTTTACGCATCTTGCCAGTCATCCATGTCCTTGACTTACCGCAAGCAGGTCGGGGACCAGCGTTGCCAGTCTTGAGGGACTCATCGTTGTCACCCTTGCCGAGATCGTCGGTGCCGGCGTGGACAACAACGGTTCGCTGACAGCCTGTCAGTCGTGCTCGACAAAAGGGAAACAGGGGTATATATGTCTTACGCCAATGATGCTGTGGGGGCCGATCAGCTTAACCAGGGAGTCGGTGGTAGAGCCCTTGGCGTTGCCCTGGCCGTCGGTCTCGATGTTGCCGAGATCGCCAACATGGCGGGCCTCGTCGGTGGGAGCACCGTGGGTCTTCTGGTGAGGGTTGACTGTCGAGGATGTGGTCAGCACGTGTCAGTCAATCAATGCCAGGATAGGACCGGAGCTCACAGTGAGGGCCGGCAGAGGTGCAGCCGTTGGTGTTGTCGCCAAAGGTGTGGATGTGGAAGCCCCGCTTGGCGTTGGCGTCGTTGCCGGTGATGTCCCAGGTGATGGTGGTAGGGGCAGACTCGGACTCCTGCTCGAAGACGACGGTGCCCGAGACGTTGGAGTCACCACGGATAACGCTGACTGTGAGGTGCCAATGTGTTAGCCAGTTGGTCTGATGCAATGCGATGCAAGGCGTGAGAGGGTAGGTAGGTTAGACAGGCGCCCTCCCTGGTCGTTCGGCAAGCCATCAAGGTCCGGGGAGCCCATCAAGGGACTCGCCGAGTCGTCAATCATCTCTTCTAGACGTCTTCCAGCATAGATACCTAGGTAGGTAGATATCCATGGCTGAGCCCATCAAGGTAGGTACTGTCCGTACGGCGCGCGCCGTTTCGGGGTGACATTCGTCATCCCGTTGGACGACTCGACGAGAAAACCCGCTCAAACCAGCTCGAACCCCCTCCTTCGCTCGCAGGCAGCCCGCAGCGATCTCACGTCTATAAAGAGGGGGACGCCGTCCTCTCCAGGGTTTGTAGACTTACCAGCCTTGACCATTTTGACTGATTTTTCTCGTTTTGATGAGGGAATTGGGTATCTGGTTGTTGTTTGTTTGGTTGGTTGAAGCTGTCCAGGAATGAGGCAAAGAGGGTTTGAGGAGGGGCAGGAGCAAGTCTTGAAGAGGGGACCTCCTCGGAATGGAATTGCTCAAAAGTCCGAGGGCGACTCCTGCTCCCTCTCCTTCCCCCTCGACTCGGCCTCGCTTCTTTTTTCACTCAGGGTTCCAATGGCGGCCGTCTCTCAATGGATGCTGGCCCCTCTCAACGCCCAATTGCTGGCCGAAACCAGCCAATCCCCCTACGACATGGCAGAGCTCCTCGCAAGCTGTTTGGGCATCTCAGGGAGCTCGCGATGCCGAGGTGGGGTAGGCATCAGAGGCATCCCCGCCTTCGTCACCCTTCGTCATTCTTAGGTGCTGACAAATGAATTGCGTCATTGTCAGCATCTCAGCGCTTCCAGTGCTACAACGCAGAGCCGATCTTCGGAGGTGCTTTTTGGTGTTGGTGACCAAATACAACTCTGGAAGGGTCCAACTGTGTAAAAAATCGCCAGGTAAACCGCGGTTGAAAGTAATAGTGGCCATACCAATTCGAACCAACCATCTTGGCTTTGTAGCTTACTCCCTACGCTTTATACCCACACGTGCCTTGAACAAAAGCTGCCAAAGTGAGCTCTGAGCTTAACCAGATGAAAGCATCTGCCTGTGGGGGCCGCTGCTGCGTTTTGATTGGACATGAGCTCCAGCATATGTGATTGGTTCGTTGGAACTGGGCCTCCTGCCGTTTCTGTCAGAAGTTCCCCAGGTTCTATGTTCGAATCTTGTCCAGGCAAAGGTTTTAATTACTCTTGACAAGAATAACGATGGCGGCAGAGCCAACCAACACATTTACATATGCTACAGATACAACACAGTGCACAGCATTCAATGTCACAAGCAAAATACTCACAAAAGCGTCAGTCAGTGTGCAAGTGCCCCTCATGCTAAATGCCTTGCCCAGTTACTATTATCTATCGCACAAAATGCACATGTCTAATCTTACATTGTGTTTTTATCACTGGGTTGCAAGTATACAGCCAGGCAGTCCAACTTGCTCGGTTGGTTTGCCTTGAGTCAGCTCTATTGTGAACCAACCAAAGGGTGCTCAAATCATGGCATGAGCTCCATGGCTGAGGTTCATGAACAACGGGTTTGGTTCAAAAACGGTATGAACTTTTGGAAAGACTGGGTTCCACCGTTATTGGCTCAAAGACTCTCCCAAGTCCCGTTCGGATATGCACGGATGGTCATGGACGGATAGTAAAGGGCAAATAGTTCTCCCTCAAGAACTGCGGTTGCCAGGTCCCTCCGAGGCGGCGATACCCCGAGCCTGGCTTCGGAGAAATCCTCCGAACGTGGCGGCAATCGAGGGTGCCTCGGCTTCTTGGTCGGCAGATCGGATGGGCTCTTCCGGGGCTTGAGTCCGGAGGTACGTTCCCTTCACCGAGATCTGACCTTGATGCCGACATGTCGAACTTCAAGCTTCAGGGCTCGCCTGACTTTAACTGTCTGCATTCCGTTTCAAGGCATTAGCCATGCTATCTTTGCAGGTTTATTATTCTATTGTGCATGTTGAAAACACATGGAAAGTCAAAACGAGTCGCGTCACTTGAGACGAAGCAGAAAAGACAAAGATGAGGTCCAACAAGGAGGTTCGGAGGAAAAGACCGAACCCCAGAGTGGCTCAGCCCCCATGGCCGAAGCCGTCGATAAGCATGAGAGAAAGCCGCCAATGCTCCCCAAGGCGGAAGCGGATGCCACAATGTCAGGAACAGGCAAAGCACAATACGTAACCGGAGCCGAGGTCTGGGGCAGAGATCCATGGAGGGAGTGTCAAGAGATTCAAGCAGTGATGCAGACAGAACCTACCTACCTTTCTCGGTCTTCGTCCGAGCTTGGGCCAGTTGAAACCAGCTGTCCATCCGGCGGAGGGTTCTCCCAAGCTGCCTGGGGAACGGGTTTTGGTGTTGGAGAGGCGGGCGATTACCCCAAGTGTACATGGGTCTGGGAAAGGGTACGTGATCAAGCCAGCAGCGCTGTGTCTGAGGCAAAGTACCTCACCCGCCACACCGAGTACCCCTCTGTCAGGCTTGCTCCCAGAGAAGGCGACTCCCTGTGTGGCACCTGCAGCAGCGGCACTCGACACCCCCAGCTGCGGCTTCCCCCTGTGTGTCCACTAAAAACCCACATGGGAACTGCACGCAGCGCACATGCTTCTCCCCCTCGCTCAACCTCCGTCATTCGTTCTCCGCAGTCCAGGCTCTGCTCGCTCACCTTGAACCGCTTTAGCGTCAGGCCCTCTCTTTTTTTTTCCCCTTACCTCGACTCTGTGAGCTTCCCATCCATTGCTCCATCCACCCGAGCCAGGCCGATGGCTACCGAGCAACGGCACGGACGATGGCCGTGAGCGATTGGCTACGCCTCTGCCATGGACGGACCAGTCTCAGGTGAAGAAGAGGAGACTCGACAGGTGTTTGTATGGCATTGCAATGCTTTGACGGTCGAGAATGGCAAGGGACCCGGCCAGCATGGACTGGCAAGTCTGCAATGATGGACTGACGTTCAATTCTATCTAATGGAAGCCTTCACCTTGACATCCAAGACCGGCCATAGTCAGTCTCGGCCTTGCATGGGCGGCTGATTCCCGCCCACACCCTCCCTCCGCTCCTGCTGGGGCCGTGCTTGTCGCCGCTCGCTCGTGGGGAAACGTTTTGGGGTCGGATTCCGGATTCCTTCTTGGTTTCTCTTCCCCAGGCCCGACGAGCGCCCGTGACTCGAAGGCGGCCTGGCCTGGCCTCCCTCCTCGGTCGTAGTCCGAGGCCCTTTACGCCTTTAGGAATTTGATGTGCGGCAGAGCCCAGCTACTTCACTTCAGTTGAACTTTCTATATAACAGCCCAGTCCCGGGGAGCCTGTCGTCACAATTCCTCCTTCTCTTCCTTCAGACCTCTTTGACTCCATCACCTACATCTGGCTGCTCATCTTCCTCAGCCAAAGCTTGCAATATACCCCAGGTTCTTGAACAACACAACAGCTACTGTCTCGTCTGACAGAGTTTGCCCGGTTACCGACAGAGAATTCCTCCTCCCATTGGCATTTCATAGCCGGAGCCCGCGTCATATCCTGGTCGCCGACACGTGAAAGTCTACATATACAAGAGACTTCCACCCCTCTCCCTACCACCTCATCCTCTCCCATCCAATACAGCTCTCCCCACAATCACAATGGCCTCTACCGACTCCATCCTCCAGGGCGTCGCCGTCCTTGGCAAGGTCGACGATATCCACCGCAAGATCCTCACCCCCGAGGCCCTCGCCTTCCTCGCTCTTCTGCACCGCTCCTTCAACGACCGACGCAAGAACCTCCTCGAGCGCCGCAAGGTCCGCCAGGCCGAGCTTGACCGGGGCGTTCTGCCTGACTTCCTCCCCGAGACCAAGCACATCCGTGAGAACCCCACATGGAAGGGAGCTCCCCCGGCCCCGGGCCTGGTCGACCGCCGCGTCGAGATCACCGGCCCCACCGACCGCAAGATGGTGGTCAATGCCCTGAACGCCAATGTCTACACTTACATGGCCGACTTTGAGGGTAAGTTTCAGCCGTTTTTTTTTTATCTCCTGCATTCAATTGGGAGTTCATTGGTCCAAGGGCGCTGTCTCTGCTTGTGCCGAGGTTGCAATCCCTCGGGAATCCATCTCCGCCACAGAGTAACTATCATGGCTTGGGGGAAATGACATCACATGCAAACTGCCTGCATCGGATCCGCTAACATGGGTCTCCAGATTCCAGCGCCCCCACATGGGACAACATGATCAACGGCCAGGTCAACCTCTACGATGCCAACCGTCGTCAGGTCGACTTCAAGCAGGGCCCCAAGGAGTACAAGCTCCGCACCGACCGCAAACTCCCTACCCTGATCGTCCGTCCCCGTGGCTGGCACCTCGAGGAGAAGCATGTCACCGTTGATGGCGAGCCCATCTCTGGTTCTCTCTTCGACTTTGGTCTCTACGTCTTCCACAATGCCATCGAGACCCAGCGCCAGGGCTTCGGTCCTTACTTCTACCTCCCCAAGATGGAGAGCCACCTCGAGGCCCGTCTCTGGAACGATGCCTTCAACCTTGCTCAGGACTACATTGGCATTCCCCGGGGCATCATCCGAGGTACCGTCCTGATCGAGACCATCCTCGCCGCCTTTGAGATGGACGAGATCATCTATGAGCTCCGCGACCACAGCTCTGGCCTCAACTGCGGCCGATGGGACTACATCTTCAGCGTCATCAAGAAGTTCCGCAACAACGCCAACTTTGTCCTCCCCGACCGATCTGCCGTCACCATGACCAGCCCCTTCATGGACGCCTACGTCAAGCTCCTCATCCAGACCTGCCACAAGCGTGGTGTCCACGCCATGGGTGGCATGGCTGCTCAGATCCCCATCAAGAACGATCCTGCCGCCAACGACAAGGCCATGGAGGGTGTCCGCGCCGACAAGCTCCGCGAGGTCCGCGCTGGCCACGACGGTACCTGGGTTGCCCACCCTGCTCTCGCCAGCATCGCCACCGAAATCTTCAACAAGCACATGCCCACTCCCAACCAGCACTTTGTGCGACGGGAGGATGTCACCATTGGCCAGAACGACCTGCTCAACATGAACGTTCCCGGCACCGTCACCGAGGAGGGTATCAAGAAGAACCTCCACATCGGTCTTGGCTACATGGAGGCCTGGATCCGAGGTGTCGGATGTGTCCCTATCAACTTCCTCATGGAGGACGCCGCTACCGCCGAGGTCTCCCGAAGCCAGCTTTGGCAATGGGTCAAGCACGGCGTCACCACCGCCGAGGGCAAGCGTGTTGACAAGGCTTACGCCCTGAAGCTGCTCAAGGAGTCTGCCGACCAGCTCTCTGCCGCCGGCCCCAAGGGCAACAAGTACCACCTCGCTGCCCAGTACTTCTCTGGCCAGGTTACTGGCGAGGACTACGCCGACTTCCTCACTACGCAAGTTTTATCCCACTTGACAGAACTCAATGTCAATCAGATTGCTAACTACCATCCAGTCTCCTGTACAACGAGATCACCCAGGCTGGTCCCCCCAGCCCTGCCTCCAAGCTATAAATGGGTCGGAACATGTGGGAAAAGTATGCCTGAACTGAAATTGGGAGCGTTTCATGATTGTATGTTTGGATAACGACAGCTTTTGATGCGTCATGGTCCGGGTAATGATATCATTTGCTATTATATCACCATAGTTGGGCAGTCGAACTGCAACAAAATGGAGTTTGTGCTTTATCAAGTCAATATGTTGATTCCTGAATAGTCAAGGCCGGTGTTGCATTAATGAGCACCTACTTGGGGGTTCTCGTTCCCTTGACATGAGATGACAGACATCTGAAGGTCGGGTTCCCTACACGGGGCCTTCACGATTATACGTTACGGCCTAATACAGCCATCTGTTGAGTCTGTGCTAGTACATGATGCCAGGATTTGGGCCTTTTTTACTGTATCAATTGTAGTTTATGAAGATGGTCGGAGTCGTGCATTTGACCATGTTGGTCGACCCCCAACGCTCCGTTTCGGCAAGACCATATTGCGCGGTAACAGCATACAATCAGACAGCATGAACTATCTACCAACTATAAACAACCCAGTGAATTCGAGAAAGACATGTCTGGAATCTCCCAATACCTCAGAACCTCGCTGCCGCCGGAACGCGTCTGCAATATCCTCTTACCCTGGATACCACAACTCAACGGCCATGTAGTCGAGCCAAGCAAGTAAGAGGCACAGCTTTTGATAGCCAATTAGCGGAATGTGCCAATGTACGCAGTGGAATCCAACCCAATTGCCTACGAATACGCGGGGATAGACGTGATCCGATGGCGCTTTGCAACAAATGATTCTGGACCACCCAGGAGAAGTTATATTAAACCATGAACTATATACGAACAGAGCGATAAAAGAGAGCCAGCCTAAACCTCACGCAAAGACATAAAAAAGAAACGTAACATAGGAAAGCAATGACCGACTTGAGCAACAAAGGAGAAGCGAGTGTCATTCCAGCGTCAAGCATAACGTCCTTACCAATAGACTCGTCGGCGCAGCAATATGTAAACTTCCAGCACACGGCTGCACCACCAGTATGGAGTCACCACCAGTACGGAGTACTCCAAACTCATTACTTCACCTTCACTCACATGGACCCTCACCAGTACGAGCATCTGAACCGCGCCAGCTCTCGCGGCTTCATGACGGCCGCCCAAAAGTCGACGTGCTTCTCGACCAACTCATCCCCGTACCGGTCTCGTCCGATCTCGCTCATGACTCTTCGGAGATGGCTGCCCGGCAGCCAGTCCTTGACGTCCCAAAGGATCCTCCGCTGGTGGAAGTTCTCGCGGAACGCAGGATCAAGCTGCCACTGCCGTGAGAATTCGGCCCCGGGGGCAGCGTACGAGACACCCCAGGGAGACCGCACGGGCACACTTCGCCACTGGTAAACCTGGAGCGGCACTTGGATCGTCGTCGTGAGCGAGGCGGTCCTCAGCGCGGGCATCTGAGCGCACGCTCGCCCAAAGGCCTCAATCAGGGGCATGATTGTCGTCTCATCCGGCACCCAGCGGAACAGACACATGGAGTCACCCGACCGTCGCTGGTTCTCCGAGTCCGAATACTGCAGCGCTGCTACCGTGTCTTCCTCCTCGCTGTACCCATACCCAGGAGGTAGCAGAGCATCCGGACCTACAGTAGCTGGGGCATCGATATGCTCGGCAGGGGTACGTGCCCTAAAGTACCATCCTCCAGAAGGAGTAGTCATGTCAAACTGAAGATCAAGGCACTCCAGATTCTGCCAGAAAGGCTCCGGGAGAGGAGCCGTGGGGCTGGGCCAGAAGAGAGACTGGTCGAGGCAGCCCGAGATGGTGAGATTCGTCAAGGCCTTGAGACCGCCTGTAGCCTCACGAATGGCGCTGCCTAGGGGGTCAGAAGCCGTGCCTGCACATGCCAAGTCTGCTGGATGCCAAGCATGGTTCCAGAGGAGCTCCTGGCGCATGCAGAGTTCAAGTGACTTCAAAGCGGCAGCACCGGGCAGTGCATATCGGATAGAATTGGCAAGTTCATGGCGCTGAGACCGACGCAATGCTGGATAACGTCGTTCCGTGTCACTCATGAACCAATTGCCCTTCCGAAGGTTTGGCAGCTTTGCTGCAATGTCGATGGCCGTCTTCGGGGCAAGCGGCCTCTGGGTTGCGCGGGTGGTGAAGGCAACGAGGGATGAGACGGTAGGGAGCTCTTCAGGTCGAAGGAGGTCAAGGTATGAATACTGGAATCGGCGGCCTTGAAGGTCACGATGAACCACGTCATCCTCGCTGCCAGGCTCGACTGCCTCCAGCCTGGTGACACGACCCGGAACTCGAAGTCCGGCATTGAGATTCTTGTCATCAGAGGGCGAGTAGATGACCTCGATCTCGAGCCGAATGCAGTATGGGTGTTCCTTTCCGGCTATCTCATCATCCCATGTCTTCATAATACCGAAGAGACCGCTCAATGCCTTGGTGAAGGCCTCATCGTTGGCTCGCCGGTCCGGCCCCCGCTCAAACCGGCCCCGGGCGTCCGCGTCGTACTCTGGGAGGACGATTGTGTAGAGGATGGTGCCGAGGTAGCGGCGTCGACTTGCCCTGACAATCTTGTCGAAGCCGTTGAGATCGGTGCTTCTCAGACGAAGCTGACGAAACGTCTGTCTCTCGATGGCCTCTTGCCATGGACGGGAGATGGTTGCCAGGGTATGCCGTCTCGAGGCCGGACCGGACCGGGGCACGGATCTCCAGCTCTCAGATAAACCAGCGAACAAAGCTCCAATCTCGTTGTGTATTTCTTGAGGGAGATGATCCATATTTCGACGACGTATTCTAGGTGTTATAGTGCAAGGTCTGGTGCGTAGAGAGCTGGGCAATCAATCAATCAATGTCTGCGACGCATCGGCTGATATTTGAGCTTCTTTCTGGATGTCAAGGAAGTGTCGGTCTCGCGGGGAAGCGACACGTGACGACGGTGTTTTCAACACCAACATCATCCTGTCTCCCTGTATGTTGCATGCAGGAGGAGTGGCGAGGTCATGGGCAAGGCGGCTAGATGGAGTTGTTTGGGGCACGTCAAGCACACATAGGCCGGGCGGCCGTGATGGCTGCAGCTTTGGTGTAGCAGAATGTTGGCAATATCCTGGCCAAGGCTGGGAATAGCATCACCACACCTCTCGCTCACTGGGTTGTGAGGAGCCACTTACCCAAGCACTACAGGACCACCAGAGTTCAATGTGCACTACGGGGTAGACACTGCGCAGTCATACTGCGTGAGGTGAATGCTCTTCATGGCGGTATCAAGCAGGAACCTACAAAGCAGTCAGCAACAATTCATACTACCAAAGCGAGACGCATCAATCGAACTGACCTGGGTAGCGGGGATCGTGGCAAGGATTCATGATGGAGGGTGGTAATCATCCCTCTAGGCGCGAATATGGGTGGATGTACACAGCCCATCAGGTGCCCGCTGCCAAGGCCAGACAGGTGCTCCACTGAAACAATAGACCCATTTTTATTTAATGGGCTACTATTGGGTCTTCTGAGGAGAAAGGTGGAGCATGGGCTGGCTTATCTTTATCTTTGATAAGAGATAAAAAGCTATACTTTAAGATATAAGAAAGAAAAAGAGATATAATTAAAATTTCTTTTTATATTATTTAAATCTATATATTACTTATCCTATTATTATTTTATTTTATTATTATTTATCTCTTAATTAGTATTTATATAGACTTTTAAGCTTTATCTTATCTTATCTTATTATAGTCAACCCAGCCTATGCTCCACTTCTAAGAGCTAATCATACTCATTTAAAATAGTGGGGCAGATTCTTTTTATGGAGCACCTGTTGGGTCTTGGCAGTGGGCACCTGGTGGGTTGTGTAAACCCACATATTTTTTCCTTCTTGATCGTTGATCAAAGTCCGTACCGGCAAACGACGTCGAGATCTGCTCTTGACCGGGGCAAGCGAGTTGAGCCAACAGGGGAGGGGGAGTCGAGTCGTGTGCCCACGGCGCCGCTCTCGGTGCCGATTGATTGACATGAGCGCTGCGATGCACCGATCGGCGGAATGTCATTTCTTTGGAGCCATTCTCCAGCTCAGCAGCCTGCCTGCCAGCCAGCCAGCTTCCATGTCAGCCACCAAGCCATTCACCGTTCAGACCAAACCGCTAGGCGCAACAACAGCCGCAGCTTGGCCAATATTAGCCGCGCGCCGATGATCCGGGGAGCGGCAGTTCCCATCATCGTGATGCGGCTTATCCAGCAGAGCCAGACCTTTCAGCGTCCCAACAGTGAAGGCAGGCAGGCAAAGAAAGCACCCATGATACCACCATAGACCCGTGATCTGACCTGACCTGACCGGTCCGGTGGGCATTCCTGCTGGACAAGTAGTGACCGGAAACGACAAGCAATGTCCACCGCTCCCCTCCAAGAACTCAATCTGGCGGCTGGGGAGTGTACTGTACTGCGAGTCTTGATAGCACATACTCCGTACTCCGTGCTTGTCTGGGAGACCACGGACCATCCATATGCACGTACCTTGTCAGCCATCACACTATCCTGGAGCCTCGTCAAGCAACGGATGAGACCATCCATCCATCGCATCGCTCCTGGGCCCCGAGCCCTTGGCCCTTGGCCCTCGCATGGAGTGGCTTGCATCTACCCGCAGAAGCAGTCAGCCCAAATCAATCTCTTCAGACGCACAAACCGGCCCTGCTTGTTCAATTTCCCATCGCCATCGCCATCGACGCTCCCAGCCCACTCGCAAAAAGCAACCACCTCAGCTGCTCCACTGCAGTTGCTGCATGTTGGGGGTCCGCATAAGCATGCGCTCGCCTCCATCCAGTAGACGACGCACCCGGGATATGTATGCTTGTTGGCGCAACGCCCCTAGGGCTTAGAAGAAGTGGCCCTCGGCATTTGAGATGCGGACGCCCTGAACTTGGGGATTCCTGCTGTGGGCGCGAGTGGCGCGCCCACTGTCTGTCAGTCTCGCAGCACGAGCTTTGTGTCGTTGGCGTTCGAGGAGCCATCGTTCATGGGTTCGGTTATCTTTGCGTTCGCGCACGCACAGTCAACGAGGATGCGCGTCCTGTGGAGGCGAAGGGACTCGACGACGGCTCAGACTTATCCCAGAGCCGCAAGCCGCGACGGCAACGGCGACGACAGCACGACGACGCTATCGGCGATAGACACGGTGCCAAAAAAAGCAATTCCGCAACTGTCCTATAGGCAGGGAAGTAGAACTTGGGGGGCCAATCATGGACGGACGCCCTTGACGTCTCCCTGGCAAGGAGTGTGCATCGCGCGCATCTGGTGGACGGTGTGACACGCCTCGCACCCGCTTTGAATACCCTCGATGGCGCCGTCCTTTCTGGCTGCAAAACTCGTGCACAAAAGCAGGACGCACGCAGTTTGATGTTGAGAGCTGCTGGCGCACATAAACGTCCTGACATAACGCCCTAGGGATTAACCTAGTGGTGAAAGGCTTGGACTGAAGACGCCACCAGGAACGATCGGCGCAGGGATGCTCAGTGCAGATCGTCCGCCATTTGACGGCCGCTTGGTGTTGAAGAAGACCGGGCTTCCTTCTCCACCGTAGCAACCAGCCTCACTCTGGTCAGGGATGCCCAATTGCGCCTGTCCTGAGAGCCAGCATTCTGGGCCGCAGGGCGGCCGACCCCCATCCCGCCCAGTCTCTGACCCTGGCAGATACATATGTACGATCGTTTGGGACCGGTAATCCCCCTTCTGCCTCAGTCCTCTCCCCGTCCCTTGACGGAGGTTGTCCCCTTGGGGGCTGACAGGAAGAAAGCAGCAGCCGTGCCTAGCGCTCCTCTGAGGGCTTAGAAGCCAAGACGCAGATCCACGTGCCGAACGGCTTTTTCCACATCCACTCAGTCCATGGCTTAGCGAGGCATCACGCAGCCGATGTGGCTACCTTGGACAGAGCATATGCCGCTCCCAGCAAGAAGCAAGGACGTAGGCACGCAAGATTGCCCATGAGTATCCATCCATATGCAATTCCCTATCGTCGAGCTTGCGCCTGAAAAGATGACATCGCATGCAGTCGCTGAGGGTCCGAGGACATGGGATGCACAAATGTCTCGACAATCTTCCACCTTGTGCGGTACGTTCCATCGCCCCTGGTCGTGTGACACTTCCACAGCAGCTCCTTGATTTGGCTGTCTGCAGACAGGGCAGGCTGCTGAATTTTTCATGGAAACCGACTTGTACGAACAGCACCCGCAGCCCGAACTCAGCTGAGCCGACGGAAGCGTCACTCATGCCCCGTACCGTCATCAAAACCCAGCTGGCATCCCCCACCAAGTCGTCTGTCTCGGCGCGGTAACCAGTTTTCGCGTGTCCCCCCAGACACACTGTGGGTCGTTGGGGCGGAGGATTGTTCCAGGAAACGCATTCTCCCCGTCGCGGGCGAAATCAGGGTGGCACCAAAGGGAGCCGGCGATTTTGAGTCCTTTGTCGTCAAACCCACGATAACCTCGGATATAGCACAATGGAGGATTCTGCATCCGTGCGACATGGGGCAATGGGATCTGGCACGTCCCGTACTACCGGGATGGTCGAGGAATCCGCCGCGGACGGACAGCTGGGACGGCCTTGGTCGAATGGTCTCGATCTTCATCTTGCTCCGCCTTATGGCACGATCCCCGCTTTGTTGATGCTCAGGCCAAGCTGCTAACGAATGGAGCTTGCATAGGCAGGTAGGTAGGCGTGACGTTTGTGCTGAGAGCCTTATCGTGAGGGCACACCTCCACCAGCGGCAGACGCCATCGGGCTGGCGGCCCACCGGGCTAATTTGGCACACGGATGGCTTGCGGTTAGCTTTGCTCTGGTGCCCCTGGCTCTTGATGATCTGGTTCTGGCACATGGCAGCGCGTTTCGCATCGACGGGTCAGGATCGCCACAATGGATTGACAGGTGCGAGTGTGGTGCCGTCCGGAGAAGAGGGTGCTGTGGGTGCGCCCATGCCACCATCCATGGGTGTTAGAACAAAGGTGTGTAGGCGACCCAGCCTGTGAAATCTCGGTCAACTCGCTCGGTTTGGTGTCTGGTCCTGTAGACTCGCGCCTTGGAGGACGTGCCTGGGGAGGTACCTACCTGCCAAGAGGGAGGTTGCCAGTCCTGACTGCTTTCATTGTTGTTGGGTCGGGCAACTGGTCTGGTCGACCATGGAGTTATTGGTTAGGTAGAGTTACATGGCCAGTCAGCGGAGTCATTGGTTGTTCCACCGCCCAGAGCGCTCGGAGGTTGCAAGTTCAGTTGGGCCGGGGTGAATGGCATCTTCCGCTGGTTGGTTGAAACTTATCTTGTAAAATTGGTCGATATTGGGTCGTGAACCGCTGGTCCGTTGCACGTTCTCGATAGTCGAGCACTTAGAAGTTCGAGCGCCGTGCGTGGGGCGTTCTCATTCAGAATCGTCGGTGAGCGAACAGGCTGTCCTTGAAGCCGGCGCTTGATCAACTGTGCTTGAGCCAGAGTTTGGGATCGAAGCTATCGATTCTTTCTCGGCTATCATTGTCACTGCTGTGTCATATGAAGCCCGGCTAACCGGGTGTGTCATGGCGCCTTGACCCCAGAAAGGGGGGCCCTCCGAGTCTTCTTGGCTTTGATGGTGGCGGCAGCATTCCGCAGCCTCTTGACAGGGGCTGGCCGAGATCCATGCGCCCATCTGGGTGTGCTGTGTAGAGAGATGGAGATGCAACTTGGAGAATGATGCAGTCTGAGGCACTGGGCAGGGTGTGTCTTAGTCAGCCAGGGATATGTGAGTTACCGGTTGAAATCTATCTATCTTTGCAGAGAAAACCTGATGCCGGTGGAGATGGATCGCCGCAGGAAGGTAGGTAGGTACCTACCCAGCCAGGTTGGTACCTGCCTATCTATATAGGTATTTGGGTTGACGCCTTCCTTGGACAGTTGGCTACCTACCTAGGTACCTACTGTAGGTTGGATTAAACTGGAAGGAGCCTGCCTCTGATGCTATGACATTGGGCAGGAAATACTGGCAGCATCCGCATGCGACTGTAACTGCGACTGTGACTGCAACTGTCTCGCTCGGGCACCAGCCGAGCCCTCTTCTCCCGCGACGATGGGGAAATGTCCCTCCATCTTACACAACCGACCAGTCCCCAGGTAGCGATTAAACCATATCTCAGCCAACGAGGTCTGTCTCCCTAGTCTGCAGGTGCCCAGCAGATCCCTTTGAGATTCCCAGAAGCACATGACCTAGGGGCGTCTGCCCAAGGATCAAGGATTCACCTGCTGGCTGCGACCCAGTTCTCCAACCTCGAACAGCATCATCTCAAGATCCATCATCCTCGTCGACCAACGCCTCCGCCGCCCCATACCCCGCACTACCCTGCAGTCGCTCGTCAATTTGGGGAGACCCGAGCCCAGTGTGGCATCAGCCCTCTGGCAGATGATCCCAACGGGGTTGCGCGATGCCAAATGCTGGATGGTGGCGGAGTCGCTGTCTCGCCTTGGGAAAGAAGCTTTCTCTTAGCGGAGCTCAGTTGACCGCCAGACGGCCCCCATCAACCTCAAACCTCGACTGGACGAACAGGGACGACGCGCCCAGAGGCTATTGCCGACTTTTCAGCGCAGTAACACACCAACAGACTAACGGGTCCTGGTAACCTGGTTGCCCTCCCGCCCCGGAGCGTCTGGAGCCGCATGGAGAGGGAACGTGACAGCACTGGCCCCGGACCCTCGACCGCAACCGCGTCGAGCAAGGTTGGTTGATGATAGGGCGATCAAGAGGCAGGAATGAAAGGGCTCGATTACGATCCAGCTTCAGGAAATCAGAAAGTCGAAATACGCATGGAGCCGGTGTATTTGGGGTACTCGGAAAGGTGTGCGGAGGTAAATCCAACATCACCGGGCAACGCTTACAACCTGACAGGTCGTCCTCCCAGTGATCCAGGGGCAGTTGACATCAAGCTCACCGTCAGGCTTATCAAACGCTCAACATGGAGTTGGCAGCGAGATCAATGGATGGATAGTGATGTTATCACGGTCGCAAGTGAGGTGAGCAAAACGTGATTGTTCACACATTCCTTCACGGCTGGAATCAGCCTGGAAGGCTACGATCGTCTACGTTCCGCGATGGGGCCAACTAGCGCAGGACCTGCTATTCTATTCGCAGAAATACCGAGGAACCAAGGTCCAGAGCCTCATCTCCCGCGCTGGCTAATCAGGAAGTAGATTAATGTCGAGACAAGATCCCCCCGCCTTGCCTGCATCGGGGAATGTTAGACGAGCACGGCCATGTGACAAAGTCTCACCTCGGACAGAGATGGCCTGCGATGATGAGCAGGAAGAGCCTCTGAGATGGAACTCCTCTGAGATGGAACTCCAGGCTTCATCATGTCAACCACTGGCATCATTCGGAGTACCGCGATCCATTGCGCCGAGTACGTAATCAGCATCTGTTGAGAAATTGCGAGTTCCAATTTTAGGCCTCGGTGATTGACAGCTGCAACCAGCTGAAAGTTGTCTCTGGATCGTGTTGCGTTTTCCTCGGGACGTGCTACCACACCGTGTAACGGTATCACAATAGCTCACACCAAAGCGCAGGAATAACGAAGAAGCAAGCTCCCTTGGTCATTCGTCGACTGGCCATGAGTGCTTGGCCTGAATCCTGCATCAGGATCTTACACCATGATGGAACGGGATGAAAGCACCGGACGCGATGTGATCTGTGGAACACGACCGGGAAGAGAATGGGCATACGGGCCACTCATGGCACATGCTGGGGCCAGATGCACCCCCAAGCGACTGGCTCCGATATTGGTTATGCAGGCTGTTGGCCCCAGCGCCCATGACGGCAATGCCCTGCCTGCAGAGCCCAGGGCGAGACAGGCATCCTGAGCCATTTCACCTGTCGCTTCCTGGTCCATGCACCTCAGCTGAGTCTGGACCAGGTTCTACGCGCGACGCAGTTCGGCGTCAACGACTTGGCACTAGTCGGATGCAAACCCTAAGACGAGCGGCGAGTCGGGAGATCACAAGGAGACGGCGCGCAAAGTTTGGCGTCAAGTGAGCTCGGCGGGGAACCGAGCTGTCACGCACCCGACGGCGACTAGAGGAGGCCGTGATGTATTCAGTGCGAAAGGACTGAACTATATTCGCATAGCCGCCTCTCTGAATGGACCATCTTGACCTGTTGGTTGAATGGAACCAACTTGGTTTGCACGGACCGGGATTTGGGAGGTCACTCTCACGGAGTATCCCATGCAAGCTTTCAGGTGAGAGTACGATAGGTAGGTACGTATTTCCCTGACCGGCTCAGGAGAGAGATGGATGGTCGCGAACACCTTTTGGGGGGTGTTTGTCTGCTTACTCCGTACTTGCCAGGCCGCAGCGCTGCTTTATCTCTTTTCCCACGGCAACAAGGATCAGGACGAGCGAGGTGTTTCTGAAAAGGAACTATCAACGTCGTTGAATGCTTGTTTGGATCAGATTATTCCCATTCTCTGGGAGACCGTTGCGAAGGGCTGAATGGCTGGCAGATTGGCTTGCTTCCTGGCTTGCTTAATGGGGCCTGTCCCGCCATGTCCTTGCGCTGGGCTGTTGGCGCTTCTTCAACCTCCGCACTGCTCGTGCCCACCCCTCTCGACACATCCTACCTATGCAGGACACCAAGGGGAGCCGACGACAGTGTATCAGCTGGTATCGGGATATTGGTCAAGGGATGCCCTGCCCCGGATTACAGTAATACTGCGGTGATTCCCTAGTCCTACACAGCACAGTATGTGACGACAAAGGCTTATGAGAGGACTGCATTCGATTCTTGTGAATTCAAGAACCAGCGCAACGGATGTATCTTTTCTTATTCATGGGCGAAAAAGCAAGTACGGATACGTCCTGCGCAGTATGTCACCTCAATCCACGAGCAGATGTGAGGGAATGACCGACTAATCTTGTTCCATATTAGCTTGATGCATTGCAGATGACCGATTCCTTGCAACACACTTTCTGACGGCGACCAGGCTTCCGATTGTTGATAAACGATGCGTTAACACACAAAGCACGGTGAATTGTGTTCGTGGCAAACAAATCTGATACAGACTAGGACGATGAAAGACATGCAGCAGCGGAGCTCGAGAGTCCCGGGCTCGAGGACTGTTTCTCTCGTGTGAACAGGAAGAGATGAGGAGATGGTGATCAGTGTTGTTACACAAGCCCTCGCTCATATCAGGCATGATCGCCGCTTTGCCATGCGGTCGACGAAAATGCAAAACACGCCGGTCTGGGAGTTGAGATTGAAAAAAGCAACCACACAGTTCATAAAAAATCAGGCGCTGCAATGTGGGATTGTTGCGTTGGAACCAGGCACCGGGGTTCCAGGAGCCAAGTTTGCTTCACGACTGCGACCAGGGTGGCATAGTCACCCCATTTCGCGATTTCCTGCGCTTGGGTCCTGCGCGGGCTGAAAAAGGGAAATCATGGAGAGGTCTCGACGATGTGCACGCACGTTCACAAAGGATGATGAACATGTGCTTGCTGCTGGGTGCCAGGCTCTGTGGAGTACGGAGTAGACCTTATCACTGAGACCAAAACTCGAAGCAGATCAAGGTTGGTCACGGACCTTCATTCCAGCCCACCTCCATTCCAACCAGTTGGTTCACCCATTGATCAGACATCGATTGGCTTGGCCGCCTTACCCGATGGGCTTGATCGTGCGGACGGACGAGAGGTGAGTGGCTACGCCCGCAGGACCAAAGGCCAAAAGGAGACGGAAGATGGGGGAGGGCTGCTGTCGCCAAAGTTTATGACTTATGACCTGCGTCGTTGCTGGGCGGCGGGAGTCGAGCGCCTCGTCCTTGATGCGTTCCCAAGAGCTTGGTTAGCATGGCTGAGTCTATCCGTCGATGGCGGCGGAAAGGCTCAGCAGGAGCGAGGGACAAGGTGTCGCTCCGGGATCCACGATGGACTCAAAAGACTAGGGATCCTCCCCCGGTCGTCCCACCAAGCCCCTTGTTGAGAGCCAGGGGAAGGGGCGTGCGCCCTGCAGCACTCAAGCTCGGGCTCGAGTGATGAGGACAGGGGTCGAGGGAGACTCGGGACAGGGGTGTGCGCCAGCGATCCGGTGGGTGGACAGGGGCTGTGAGAGTTGCGAGAGAAGCTACGGGGGACTTGCTTTGGATGTCATTGACTGACCAAGGACGATTTCCTCGGAGGACAGGACGGATACAGCCGTGACGAACGACACGAGGCGCGAGGCCGTATTCCTCATCTCATTCTGAGCGAGTGTCATCAACAGCAACGGTGTACGGTTTCACTGCGCAAGCCGCTTATTTCCCGCTTACTGTCAGTCAGACGGGACCTGATGAAGCTTCTCTTGATCCGAATGTACATTTCTCAGAGATCACCCAAATCTGGGGAATGCTCAAGGGGCCCATCAACGCCCCAATTGCATGGCAGCCCTTGCGAGGAAGCACGGGCAAGCATGGCGTTAATAATGAGTTACAGTGCAGAATAATCGACATGGGTATCGGGCAATACACATGGGGCATGGATAGCGGCAAGGGCCTGGCATCACACTGCATGGCATTGGATGGTATGGGATATTTCGGACCCGTCTCACATACGAGCATTGTGCTGTGTGTGCTCTTTCGCCGCAATCTCCAGAATTTTATTCTCCTTGCTTGCTCTGCCTGGAGTAGCCGAACACAAACAAGCAAGGTTGAGTTGCGAGAGTCGTCAGGCCGGGTCTGATTATCGTATCTCAGCTCCCCATCGGACTCGGCGGCAGACATGGAAAAGACGATCCACGACAAAACTCTTGCTTGACCCAGCCAGCCTGCCGGCTCTGCAGCCCGTACCGTGAAAGCGGGAGCGAAGCAAGGGTGTACCCTGGAGCTGCGTGGGCAACCAAAGCAAAAAAAAGTCGGCGATATTGGCGCCAGTCCCGAAAAAAGAAGTCGAGGCAGAGACAGATGGGCGAGCTATAGGATGCTGTACGACATGCTGCTGGAGGTGAGCATGATGGGAAAAGCAAGGCCGCTCGCCCATGAGAGCTGAAGTGTCCAATTCGCGCGCAGCAACATGGGCAATGAATCCATCCCCCTTGGAGCCTGTGTCCCGGGGGCATGCTGGTGGCAGCCCATGTCTCTCTGCGTGGTATCTGGCTGTCTCTGCGTTTGGACTGTCTTGCTGATGATGAGTTGCATCTTGTAGACCCAACTCAATGACTACATGACGATGGAGCAAGGCTCTGATGCCGGGCTAGTCGAATACTATTCATGGACCTTGACAGGGGAGGGATCTGTGGCTGTTCTTCTTGAGGATCCCCCTGGTCTCCGCCGCAAGACTGGGCCCGCGTTTCCTTCCGAGCAGCTGTCTCGTCTGGGTCTTGCTGGATGGATGTCGCCAGTTGCAGGGCGACACTGGACACTCACTCACAACCCCTGCTGTCTCTGATGCCGCCAAGGTCGGCATTGGAGGCTGCCTCCCAAGCGTCCACCACCCGGCTTGGCCCAGGACCTTCATTCAAGAGATTTCCCAGACAAGATGGTCCAATGATAAAAGAAGCGTCAGGTACATGGTCCAAGTGGACTAGACAACTGCGCCCCCGTCGCTCTGAGGCCTTGGTGTTGCAGCCGTCGAGCCCTTAGGGAGCAAGAGGTTCTAGGCTCGGGGGCTTGGACCTAGCCACGGTCCTGTCGGTGCCGTCTCCGTGAGCTTATTGATCCGTGTGACTGACACGGGGCCCCATCTCTAAGATCCATCCGTGATAGTCTCGCAGAGGTCGGCGACCTGATGGGCCTCTCACGGCTTCGCTGTTGCCGAAGGACGAGAATCAGGGTCCAGCTCTAGGTGGGCATGGCTCTTGAATTCTCTTCTTGGCACGTCGCCTAGTGCACGAATGTATAGGTAGTGAGTGGTAAGGCCCGTGTGTACCTGGTAGCAGCCCTGCCAGAAAGTGACTGCTCATGATAGAAGGTGTTCACCTGCCACGTTGTATACACCCACTCACACAGATAGCCCGACACAAAATCATCTTTGTTGCCAATTTACTCATGTCAACCACATTCTTGACGACCAGGACTCAACACCACCACTGCTACCATACCACTACCACTACCACCACCATGATCACCATCATCATCATGACAAGCATGATCTGCTTCCCATCTTGGGGTGCGACCAGGGACGCCTTCCGGACGCCGTCCCCGTTGTGCGCTCTACGCCTCCAGGGGTCGTGGGAGAAACAGAGTCCAGCCGGTCGGTTCCCGCCACTGCCACAGCCGGGGGGCCCAGGGCCAAAAGCAGCCTCGCGAAAGCAGCCAGGGCAGCCAAAAGCGGCCATCAGCCCGCAGCCGGGAGGCCAGCGCTCATTGCTTTGGGGAAACTGGGCTTGATGGCTGGGGGGCGCTCAGGTTCGAGAGGGAAGAGCCCAGCGGTTTGGCAGTCTAGCCCTCCCCGGACTTGGGAAGCCCCACGAGACATGATGAATGGGCAGAATAGAGAAACTAACCAACGACATGGGAGGAGGCACAGACGCAGCAGGGCAGACGAGCGACGCATAGGGAGAGTGAAAGACATGCAATGACGGAGGGACCCGGGGCCAGGACCAGGACCAGGGCCAGGACGAGCACCAGGACCAGGACCAGGGCCAGGACGAGCACCAGGACCAGGCCCAGCCCCCCCCCAGGCTACCAGGCCAGACTCTTTCTCCTAAGCAAGGCAAAAGAGAAGAGCAGGAGAAAGAAGAAGTAAAAAACCACAATGAGAAGGCGTGTGCGTTTTGCGGGAGGGATTTGCGTGCCGTTCAAGGTGGACATCGGCCATCCCACCCCCCTGGTTCCCGATCTGGGCCAGCCACGCAGCAAAGAGTAGGGACGGGGACTGGCGATCCCGTGTGCCAGAGGAGAGGGAGATCAACAACAAGTGGAAAGGCCAGACGAAGGGGGGCCAGCCTGCCTGGGTGGGCTTGATTGAGCTGGGGGAGGGAAACAAAACATGTGAGCGATCCATGGACACAGAGAGAGAGAGGCGAGATATCACGGGGGCTCTGTCTGTCTGTCTGCTCTTGATCTGCTCTGGGGGCGAGGAGTCCCGATTGAGACGCACACAGACAGACGCATCATCTCTCTGCTGTTTAACTCGTTCTACGGAGTACTCGCGGCGCAACTCCTCATCTCACATGCAAGCAAGAAGGCAATTTTACACTCATTCTTGTTGTGTCGGTACGGCAGCTGAACCACCACGAGGTACAGTACATCAGACAGGCGAATGGATGAATAAACAGCGTTCTCGTTGTGCATGGCATCATCCACTCATGGAGGACTCATTCATTCATATCATTCGTCGAGATTCACTCGTGTTGTCGCTCTCAGCTCAACCTCGCGCACATCAGCAGCAGCAGCAGCAGCAGCAGCAGCATTGGATGAATAGCACAATTGCTTCTCAATTTTCTGGTCTGTGCCTGGTTGTGCTGTCATTCATCCATTTTCATTCACTCATTCATTCATCGACTTGACTTTCATGTCTCGTACCCCGCTGCGCCCACGCCCGGCGAGGAGCGAGAAAGACAGTCAGACAGGGGGGAGTGTATGCCCCCCTGCTCTCTCTGGCGCCACCCCTTGGCTCTTCTCTCCGGCTCCAGCTCCGGGCCTCTTGCTGGTGGTGGGAGGTGAGTGGTATTTGTTGGTGGTTGGTTGGAAGTGTCCATTGCCCTGCGGTGCTTGCAGCCAGCTCTGCCAGTGCGTGTTTGGGTGTGTCCTCCGCTAGTGGTGGTAGTAGTGGGTGGTGGTGATGGTGGGAGTGGACTGCGCTGCTGCTGCTGCTCACGATAGAGCCTTTTCAGGTGTTGCTTGCTCTCTCTCCTTTTGCGTGCATCTCGACTGCACGCACGCTCTGTCCAGTTCAGTATTTCTGCCTCTCCTCTTTTGCTTCTGTACAGACGACCGCCTACTCGGCCCCCATCCTTCTCCGGGTGTCTCCCAGGCTTCTAGCTGGGCTGCTAGGTCGATCCGCTTGTTGAATGAATGAATGGCTGGCTCGGGGATCTCATTCTTGCCTAGGTACGGACACTCCATACGGCACCGCAGTAGCAGCAGGTCGGTCCAGTCCAGCTTCGAGGCCCCGGCCCAACAGCTGGGTCCATGATCCATTCAGCCCTCCCGAGCTAGTCAATTTTTGGCGTCTGGCGTCGTGCCCTAGAGATCCCGTCTCAGCGAGGCCCTAGCAAGGCGCTAAGCCTAGAAGAATGCCAAGGCGACAAGCTACGGCCTGAGCAGTTGAGGGCCCCTGCTCTGGGGGTGGATGTGATGGTGAGAGGAGGAGGTGGAGGAGGGGTGTCTAGTCTCACACTCTCTTTTTTTGGTTGTTTTTGGTTGGTCTCGTTGTTTGTTGGCCTCTACGCTCGTTCTCTCTCAACTCTTTTTCCATCCATGGATCCATCTCTTCTCTTCTCTTCTCTGTCTCTCCCTCGCTCTCTGTGCCAGTGCGTGGGTGCTAGGGACGTGTCCATTCCCGCTAAACACACGGGAGGTGTCTCATGGCAAGAGCGCCTCGCGCTGTCGAGGCAGGAGCCC
>JABFEX010000525.1:0-24603 GCA_013623515.1 Fusarium illudens | reverse complement strand
GGAAGAGAAAGAGAGAGAGAGAGATGTGGTGTTGTTGAATGGAGAGAAGAGTAGCTAGTAAATAGCTGGACGTGGTGGTAGGTGGTACTAGGCCCGGCGCGCGTGTTAGTTGGGGCGGGCGGAGGCGGCTCAGGCCAGGTCCATCCATTCATCAGGTCATGAACATGGATGGGCATTGACACGGACGGACAAGATATTGGATGAGGGGCAGTTGATTACTGTATCATTACAGAGGGTGTTTACTATTCACGAGCATCAAAAATCTCCATCATTTCTGTCTAGAATTATGCCATCAACTCCCATCTCTCCCCATCACCATCAACCTCCCGTGATCCTCTACTGCCACCAAGCACTTACACTGGCTGACGACACACGGCAGACCCCGGAGCTCCAACACCATCCACCGGGTCTCCTCCCGTTTCTCGCCATCATCCGCGGGGCCGTCTCTCATAATACCCGAGGCTGATCAGGCCAGCTCACAGCCGCGTAGCTAGACCCAACATCAGACACTCAATCCGGGTACCTGAAATCTCCAAAACGGTTTGCTGATCCGACTGGCGTCATAGTGGAGGAGGTTAAAAAAACTACCTACCCAGCCAGCATCCATCAGACCCTCAAGGTAAAGGCCTCTGCACCGAGTCTTTGACCGAGCTTCTTCGGAGATACTCACCGCTCAGCAAACACCACCTCTACATACATCGTCCCATACGCACGCCCAAGAGCACGTCCTCTCGGTGAGCCTCCGTGCCCGCCATCCGACCTCCCGGCGGCAGGTCAGCACGTCCCCGGGACGACAGAGACATACATGGCCTACAGCACAGCATCTCAGCCTCCGCGATCCTGCCCCCCAGAGTGACTCTCCATCAGCTGCATCCTGTACAATCACCCTGCTTCTCCCGACGCCTGCAGCTTTCACCGCTGCTTTTCCCTTTGCCGCGTTTGAGATCAATGCTTGATAGATGTCTTAGCCTCTGAGATGAGGCTTCAGCAACCGTCTTGACCCCTGGATCATCTAGCGATAGTCCTCAGACGACAAAACGCACTGTCCTCAAGTGTCGAACCACTACGGATATGCCCTGCGACCAAATATCATGCCATGATAACCAGCCCCGTCAATCATCATCATTCTTCACCCCCATGTCATCACACTTCAGGCTGTCCGGGAAACATTGCTATCAAAATGCAAACTCCAATTCCTAACAAAATGTATCTATCTGCTACCCTCTTTCTGTGATCAAAGGGGTCTGTCTGTATCTGTCTGTAACATGTATATCCTCCAACTAACAAAGTAAAACAAATAAAAAAGAGTAGATGTCTGAATCAATCTATCTGTATCCTTCCTCTCGGCTTCCCCTTTTCGACTCTGAAGTCGTTAATATTCCCTTTCGCAAAGTGGCTCTGTCCTCCAGGCGCCGGTTCCGAGACATCGGTGGCGTGCTCCTTGGTTCGTGGCCTTGAGTGGGAAAAAAAGACTCCGGCGGGATGGCAATGCGTCCTTCATGGATGGAATGTTCTATCTGGCAGGACTGGCGTCTCTGCCGAAGATCCTTGGGCGTCTGGTTGCCCGATCCGTGGGGTGTCTTGGAGATTCAGAATATTGTCTCTGGTAGACGGTCATTCCAGTCTCTGCATGTGCACTCGCACGTTTCAAATGTTGATAAATCCCGGTAGCAGATAAGTTTCGCTTTTCTAGGTCGACTTGGTTAGCTCATGGCGTCGTGAAATGTCACAAGAGTTGCTTACAATTCATTCAACCGGTGCCAACAATAGCGTTGCCAGCCTTGACCGAGTTGAGGTCGTTGGTGAGCTTCATCATGGAAGCCAGGCGCTTCTGCATGGTGTTGATGTGCTGGACGTTCTGGGAATCCTCGGGCTTGACAAGGGTCTGGAAAAGGTTCTCCACGGCCTTCCGGTGCTCCATCCACTGGTCAAGAAGGGGCTGGGTCAACGACTCCTTGGGCTCCGGGGCAGGCATGGACTTGACGGCCGCCTTGCGGCTGGGGGCGGTCTGGGTCTCGGTCACTTCAGTCTTGCGCTTACGTCCCTTGGAAGGCTGGGCAGATCCGTTGGTGGGCGAGCCGCTGGAGCTTCCGTGGTCGTTGTGGACGCGCTTCATGTGGTCCCGGAGGTTCCACTGGCGGGGGAATCCATTTCCAGGGACGGCACGCTCACATCCATCGTAGACGCAAAGGAAAGGCTTGTCTCCATGGCCATGGAGTCCGTGGGCCTCACGCTCATGGCGGAGGAGGCACGCAGTCGACGAGAAGCGGGCGCCCTCGCACGACTCGGCCTTGCAGCGGTAGGGCTTCAGGTGGGAGTCGACGAATTTGCTGACAAGTCAGTACAGTCACCAAACAAGGCTGGCAGGGCGATTCTTACTCGTAGTTGCACTTGAGCTTCTCGGCCCTGTGGTTGCAGCTGGGCTGGCCCTCCCAGGGGCAGTGGTAAAGTCCATCCTCATGGGGGGCGGCCTTCTTGTAGAGGTCGTGGTCCCTGGCGGACTCACCATCACTGTTCTGTCGTCGGGGTCCGGCAAAAGGAGCGGGCAGGGCAAGGGTCTCATCAAGCTGAGGCATAACCTTTCCATTGGCATCCTCGGAGATCAGGGGAAGGTTCCGGTCAAGGCTAGAATGGACGAGGTGAGAAACCGAATCAGGAGTCACTGTGCGGCTGGGCAATACGTACCTAGGCGACTGGCACTGAATGTGAGGCGACGAGTTGGGGCTCTGGGTGGGGAACCACAGGTCCTCGATGGTGTTGGGGGAGGATGATCGGGAGATGGAGCTAGAAAAGCAGTCCCAGGGGCTAGGAGGAGAGTTCTCGGCAAGGCTGACATCAGGGCCAAGCTGCATGTGGGCTGGGACCACGTGGAGGGGGCTGTTATCCGGCAGGGAAAAGGTGGCATCGCCGTTCAGTCCAACGTCGAGGGAGTATCCAGTCCAGTACATCTGGGTCGAGATGCCGTCGGCATCGGTGTCCAGGAGGCAAGTATCAATTCCCGCCATGGCAGCACCGGTCTGGGTTCCAGTCTGAAGAGCGGAAGCATTACCTGTGAAGTCCATGTTGGACAAGTGTGATGATTGAGACAGTGCAGAGCCGCTGGATCTGCTCGAGCTAACCCTGGACATCGCTTGTCCACCTTGGGTCACGGGAGCAGTCCTGGATGCAGTCCAGTTGGTCTGAATGTCCTGGCGTCCTTGGGAGTGAACACGGCTTCCTCGGGGGGTGGTCTGGCCAGATCTGAAAATGAACTCCTCGGCTTCTCCGGAATGGGCAGATCCATTGTCTGAGAAATCTTGAAAGGTCTGTGGTCCCTCTGCTGTCGTAGCCCACGACGAACCTGCCAAGAGGTCCGTTGGTTCTGTTTGAGAAAAAGAAAAGAGTCCAGATGTGGTCGAAGCCATGGAAGGCTGAGAAAAGCTGAATTCGCTGGGGAAATGGTCAGTGTGCCGTTCACGACTACCCAAAATCAAACAAGAGAAAAGAAATATTGAAACGCTGATCATTGCTTGAATCAACTTTGAATCTGTTTATTCGGTTAGCTATTTTTCCTCGGGTGGTTGCGGCGTTGTAGGTACAGACCAAGTATGACAGTGAGAAGCATGTCGTCTAGGGTTAGATCTTGCTTTCTGTCAAGGTTCCTTGGGTGTCCGTCGTGAGGTTGGCAAGTGTTCCGGTTGTCATTCTTCAAGTCACAGGTCGAATCCAGGCTCATTATCCATTGTCGTGTCAAGGGCCGTTCGCTAGTGGTAGTGTTGGTGGTTGTTGTCGTAGTTGTCGAATTTTCAGGTCGTTCAGTCTCAGTTCCCCGTTCTTCGGTCAATCAGGTTGGTATAGCAATTTGCATTGTCGAGTATGGGTCCCAGAGTCGAGTGTAAAGCAAGAGTCCATGTCATCCATTGAAACCAGGGATGAGAACCAGTCAGCGACAGGTTAAAGTGGCGTCCTTGAGGCGAAGTGTGCGGATGCACAGAACAATCATATTGGATTGTTTGATTCAAGGCTGTTAAGCCTGAATGCTACCTTGGTTCCTAGAGCTGCCAGCCAGTGCGGGCGAAGTGGTGATCCAGTTTGTGTGGCATCCATGCGGTCGTTTGTATCCCAGTTGTTGCCATATCCAGATCAAAGTCCTGGGTTCAAGAGTGTCCATGTTCCTTGGGTCGAGTCCATGATGAAATCCAGTCAACGTCCTAAGGCACAACGAGGAAAAGAGGTCCGGTATTGATCCATGGGAAAAGCTGCGATTCAATGTGCATCAACGGGCAATACTCACCGTTGGCATGAAGCCAGAGTGATAATATTTTTGTTTCATGTCCGGCTCGGACATGTCCATGTGTGAAAGAGATCCTGGCAATGAATGTCGGCCATCCTTGGATGAAATGGGTCCCTTGATCCTGAAGAAAGTCCATGGGGCGAGAGCTTGGCTTGTTGTCCTGGAGCGATATCCTTTGGCGGAAGACAGGGTGCAGCAAGACGATACATTGATTTCGCGCAACATGACGTGCAAGAACAAATGCAGACCTCCCAGGGAAGAGTAAAGAAAACAGTACCTGGACAACGAGTGCACCTCATCGAGGTCAGTCGAGTTCTTGAAACCTGGCATGGTGGCCGGCTGTGTGACAACAAGAGCAACAGTCATGGTATCCTCGGGGCAGAGCAAATTGTGCTCTAGTGATCCAGCAGATCAACGCGGTACGTTGTCTTGCAAGTTCAGACCAGTGGCAAAAACTGTCGTGAAGTTGGTGTTGTTGCGCGACAGGATGATCCTTGGGCTGATTGGGTTGGGTTGCTTTGGTGTTTCCTGACGGAAGGGCAAGCAAGCGTAGGCAGAGATGATAGAAGAGGGTTAGAAAGAGGAGTAGTAAAGGATGGGTCGTCTGTGAAGGATCAGGCCGAAACGAGTACTGTTGGGCAGTAAGAGGCGAGAGTTGGGCTGGAAAATTGAGGAAGTAGAAGTGAGACGTTGGGCAACGAGGGACCCTGCGGGTTTTATCATTGTCGAGGCCTGACGACTTGCCGAAACTGGTCCCACAGCAAGCGACGGATGCCAATGAAACTGCCGCAGAGGATGGCCGCATGAGTGAGTTGGCGTTTGTGATTTCAGAGCGAAGAGACCGGTGTGTTGGATTATTGCAGGGATATGCAACCTGGCATGGGCCAAAACGACCGCGACTGGCTCAACTTCCCTGGTTTGGTGAGGGGCCTGGTGGAGAGCAGGCCCGGGGCGCGTCCTATCACTTGGCGTCAACTGCTGAAAGGGAGGGATGATGGCTGTTGGACAACGCATCACTGCAGCTGGTGAGCGCAAAAGGGAGCTGGACGAGGGTGAGCAGTGAGAAGACGCGAGGAAACGGCGGGACGGAGGGGAACCGCAAGGGCTGGCACCGAGATTGCGCTCAAGTCGTCATCCCGTCTTGCGAGTAGAGTTTGCATTATCGGCGTCGATCCTCATGAAGCTCGAGTCCAAGCGTTCTTCGAGAATATTAGTCTGCGAGGGCAGTCCTGGCATTGGACCTCCAAAACTTGGTCCTGGCGATCCTCTCAACCAAAACACCACTCCTTACGAGTCAAACGGCGCTGACGATGTCGTCCCCTCTCCGGCCGGCCCGCCGCAGAAGAGACCACCCCCTCCAAGCCCCTATCTCCTCCGGCCAGGTCAGCGCAGGTGGATCAGACGAAGCAACCATCACCAACCAAACCGCGTGCTGCGAACCGGTATGCAACCAGCGGCACACCGAGTCTGCGTCCCATCACCCGGGTTGTGTATCCCCGGGCTCTGATTGCTCACAGCGCAGGCCGTGCTGGGCGGGGTAGGTCTCGGTCGACATTGAGCAGGCCTTCATTACGAGACGGGACGTCCCTCAGAAAGATGAAAATATAGGCGGGCTACAGAAAGGGCCAGCGATTCGCCGAAGAAGCAGGCCATGACACAAAGCGGTGGTCAAGGTGGGTGAGAAGCGCTTCCAGAATCAGGCGGGACGAGGTGCGACAACAACACGAGGAGACAAGAGCCCATAATGAGGTGACCCCAGAGAGACAAGAAGCGAGACAGGCCACGGCCACTCGCTGTCGCAGGCCGAATATCGTGTTTGTGACGGTGCCAAGACGGGGCAATCCAACGGTGCCAACGCTGCAATCCAACGCTGTACTCCAGGAGATGAAAACTCTGTCGCTCAAAGAAAGGTTGATGCCGGGTCGATGCCTGCTGAGGTTGATGTGTTGTTGGCGTTTAATTGCCCACCTCAGTTTTGAGTTTGCTTTCCAGGGCAATGGACCAGGCACTGATACCACTGTCATGACCCAAAGGGAAGGCACAACATAGGGGTCCTGCCATGGATCTTAGTAAGGGCTCGCCCCACGTGATGGCACGGGACTGTCCGCTCCACCAACGATGGGATTCCATGGACCGTGGAAGGCAGCATGGAAGCCCACCAACAACGCGGAAACATGCCGTCCAACAACGACGCGTGGCTAAATGCGGCTCTCTATTGATGGATATCAATACATACAACAAATCTTTGCGTCGGCACTCTTCTACATACACTCACTATCTATAGGTCCAAAGGATCTAATTTCGGAAATCCCGCCCTCAGCGTTTGTCAGCCCAGGTGCAATGGGCCACCGCTCGCCTCACAATCATGATTGCTCGAGTGAGCCCTCAACAAGACGCTCCGCCGTGGCTCCAGAATGACGAATCCTCATGAATCAGTCCTACTAAAAGATTCGGCGCTTCCAACACTTCACAATGCATCCATATCCTAGTCTGAATCCGCCAGCTCTATCACGGCTGGACTCGCACTCCCTTCACCAGTCACCCCTCCAGCGATCCCCTCATTCCATAGCTCCTCCAGTCCCCTTTCAACCTCGCCCTCTATCCTCCCCAGCACCCCAGCCAGCATCGCCTTGGCCGCCTGCCAGCTGTTGATGCCCAGCTCGCGGCTGACCAGCTTCATCTTGTCGCTGTAGACGCCTCGCCACTTGGCCAGCTGTCTCTCTTCGACCATGTTACTCGCCCGCCCCGTCGAGGCGATGGCAGCCCCAAACATGACGCACCACAGCCACAGCGACTGTGTCCATGCGCTCGTCTTAAGGTGCGCCTCTCCCGCGTTAACGTCATCAATCAGTTGCTCCAGAAGCCAGTCGATCAGAGTCACGTCAAAGTACTTGGGGCCCAGCTCGGAGCACAGGTAGAAGAAGGTGGCGATGAAGCTCGTCCGGCTACTCTTAGGGTCTCCGTTGAGGATTCGCGGCACGTATTGGGCCGGGTTGAACCCTCTCGATATCTCGTAGTTGAGGTTGAGTTCCCTGGTGTGATTCTGCCAGAGCCTTGCTGCTCGTGAGTCGGTGTCCTCCCACCAGCCATATCTCGGCGACTCGCGAGGCGGCAGCGCCGTGATGTCCCAGATGGACGCAAAGAGGAGCGCCATAAACGTCGGTTGGTATTCCGGCACGTTGACGAGCTGGCCCGACTTTCCGGTTCGCAAGCCGTCTCCGACCCTATTCCAAGCGTCAGCAAGGGCGGATGCCAGGGTGCGATCTGGCAAACCAACATCTTGAGCATGTTCTGGGGCAAGGTCGGCACTTGGTCGGCCGCCCGATTCCACTCCTCGACTGCCGACCGGATACCTTTGAGGTGCCTCGACGAGGCATCCAGTTCTCCTATCGCGCCCTGTCGATCAAAATGTCAGTCTCACGGGGTCCGACACTGCGTCCGACACTGCATCCAAGATGTCCTACCTCAGTTAGTGCGAGTGCGGAAATCGCCAACATGGTGTCTCCGCTCTGCGCAGTGTCTTGTTTCTGGATTTGTTCTCTCGCGAACTGGTAGGTGGCGGCTTTGTGGTACAGGAACGGGATCCTGACCTCGTCCATCGACCCCGTAACCCAGGCCCATTGGCAGGCCGACAGCATCAGACACATGTGCATGTATCCGGGGTTCTCGAACGACTTTTGGATCCTAGATGGCTGTCAGCTCATCATTCCGGCCGAACCATGAAGGTCCCGGGGATTCGGGTCACCGCACGCCGAGGATTCCAGTTCCCTGGGTACGGGTCGTTGGCCCCATACTGCGTATTGCGAAACTGATTAAACACGTTAGTCGCCGTCCGGCCGGAATCCTCCTCATGCAGGCAGACGGCTTACAGTGCTGCAACAGGCGTTTTGATGGCTCCGGGAGGGCGTCGAATGAGCCCCCAACATAGTTGTTGAGGATGTTGATCAGGCCTGGCGCGGGAGGCTCGGCCAGAGCCACCTGGGAGCCAAAGGCCCCGAGTTCGGTACTGGGACCTGCGGCGCTGCTGGATGAAGGTGAAGGCGACGACTCATTGGACGGCACCGTCTGCTCGGGAGTTGGATAGATGCATTCACTCCCCGTCTGGAGGCAATTGGTGCTACGCTCGCCAAAGGCCGTTAGTCAGTCTTACAAACGAGACCACTACAACTCGTCCGTCCGTCGGCGGCGCCCAGATCTGACGCGTGGCACGGCAGTAATGCAAGGCTCATGTGCCCTACGTACCATACTGTCGGATCGCAGCCTTGCATCAAGCCAAGGGTCCAACGGAGGGAGTTGCTGGAGGTGAGGGGGGAGGGGGGGAAGTATAAGAGGCTGGCCGGAGGGTGTATATGGGCTGCCAGCCAAACCAAACCGGGAGAGAGTCACGTACCATAACGGCTTTTGCTCGTCGCAGCGCACATGTCTTCGTTTACAGGTCTGGCAACCATTTTTGCTCCGTCGATGAAATCTTCTCTTGCGTTCTTTTGGGGGAGCCATTCTCCTGTGGGCATGCCCTTTTCTTTGGCTATTGTTATTGTTATTGTGGTGTTTCTTGTTTCTTTGGCTCTCCGAAAATGGCAAAGGCTTATTGGCAACCTAACCTCGCCCACATGCTGATGATGTCGGGTCGGCTCGTCTATCGTCAAGATCCGCAGCCCGGCAACTCGGGGACAGTCGACGGGAAATATTCCACAGGAGGCGAGGTTCTGGTGGTGAGGCACGGTCCGAACAAGAGACAGGCCATGGAGGCATGCCTTCGTATTGAGAACCAGCCTTTGCCCGATTCCAACCAAGCCAGATGGCGGGATAGCCCCAAATAGAAGCCAGAGAGCAAAGCTCGTTTCCCTAGACGAGGCCTGCAGGGCCCTCGTCCAATCAACGCACACTGATCCCCCCTAGACCCATGACTCGCTAAGACCCGGTGGCGGGGGCTTTCTCACCCAAACCCGTAACTAACTACTACGTAGAGGCTACGCCCTCTTGTCCGGGGGACTCGAGATCAGTGAGGCCATATTGGAAATCGACAAGGCGGCCGCTGAACATCGGGCTGCTTCGAAAGCCAGTGTCTCCCTCTGGTGGATCTGCCCATGAGGAACCTCCTACGTCACAGCTGCACGATGATTGACAACCAACAGGATGGAGCCTCATCTGTGACAAGGGGCAGCGGGAGGCTGGTGCGGTGCGGTGCGCCCACCTGCTAATACTGACTGTCGGTGCCTATACCCAGGCAGCGACTATGAAACGCTCGAAACGGTTTGAGAGGATGCAAGTGGCACGAGACCACTCTCTGGTCAACGCGACGCGACGCGACGACTCTGGAGATTGTGAGAATCATTACAGACGAACCCTACATGATGATTGATTGCCCGACGACTGCTGTTGCCCTGCCCCGGCAGAAGACGCTCGGCAGACCTCCCGGCATGCGCATCGAGATCACCATGCTTTGATTGCCCTTCCCCTCCGCATCAATCATGTTCTGATGATGGTGCGTCAATTAGCGCCATCTCGTTCGTGATATGACCGAGGCTCTCAAAGACACCAGGTCCGATCCGGATCGGACGCCCGTGTCGGAGGCCCGGGGTGGGGACCCGCCTCGGAAGCTGTGATGGTATGCTGCCTACGGAGGATGGTTTGGTTCTGATGCGGGGCCTGCGGTTATTTTGGGCCACGGACTCGGCATGTCAACAGGGGGGAAGAGGAGGAGGTGCATTAACGTGAGCCCGTACCAAGCGATAGCTCGTGTTTCCCTTCCCTCATCGTGCCACGTGCTGCTAATTGGAGGCGGCGCACGACATGGGGAGGGGGGGGAAGCCTTCAGCCTTCAGCCCTAGGGAAACGAAACAACATAAACACGACCGGGCTCTTTTGCATCGCGGGGCAGGCAGGGAGAGAGAGAGACACAGTCATCGGCCTTCTTCCTCGTGTCAGCCATGTCTCATCTGTCGAGGCTGGCTGAATCTCGTGTCAGTCAGGCAGGTTCTTGTCTCCATCCATCCATGGAGCGAGGGCTGAAGGGAGCGGAGCGTCATGTCAAGTCCGACGCCCTGGTCAATGAGGCGAAGCTATCGCGCGCCGTTGGAGCTGCCCGAAAAACGTCGCGGACAAGGATCAGAACCGTCAGAGCCCAGTTTGTGGCTTGAAGAACGGAGGTAAAGGCCCCGTCTATTCCCCCGGACTGCCGTTTCCCAAGCGCGCCATGCTACTATTGCTACTGTAAAAAACCTGCAAAAATCCTTCGACCACTGGCTAATTTAGCCCAGGCATACATATCCGTAGATCGATGGATGATATGGGGAATCGCGACGGGGTTCGACGCATCATGGCTTGACAATGAGCCCTCGCATTGAAGCCCTCGTGACGATACCAAGCGGCATTTGTCACGGTGGCGTCTGGGAAGAGGGTTATGAGCAGGTATTATTGCAAGGGATTCATTCTATTTACGGACTCTTGGAAGGGGAAGGGATCCAGGATACCCTCGACGGTACGTAACATCTTGAACGTCGATGAGAAACAGGCTCGCCATCTGTTCTACTCTGCTCTGCTCTGTAGGGCGTGCCATTCCCTTGGTTCAATCACCTGACAATCGTTCGCAGGTCAGGTCGAGAACATCGAGAGGGGGTTGGCCAGTCTCACCAAGAAGAAAGAGTCGAAAATCTCGTAAAGACGAACGAGGAGAAATGAAAGGAGACAAAAATAGCCAGAGCTAGATGGCATTGGGAACCGGCGACTACCACGTTGGTCCAAGATGCCCCCAGATCAAGAGAGCGCCCTCTGTTACTTGCCCATCTATGTACGACATTGTCTCACCATTGGATGGCAATCACGGGCATCAATTCGGCATCGCAGCCAATGGACGTTCCAAGAGCAAAAGGTTCTCTTTTAGATAGTACCGTGCTATTGAGAAGGAAATGACATTATTCGTATTACAGTCTCGGTTGAGCCTTTAACTCGGTTGGTAATCGAGTGCTGCTGTCTCTATCTGACGGTGGCGCTCTAAGCTCTCGATAACGCCCCCCTATTAGCGGCCCCATACCCAAACCTCACCTCTGAACGAATGGATGGATTCTTTCCATAAAGCATTCCTACTCAAAGCACTCCGTATATCCAGATTAAGCAACTTGACTCGGCAAATAACAACTTGTTGGTCAAGAAATATGACAGTGGCGATAACGTAGGCAGTTCAGGATCCAGGTTTGACAGTTGCAAAGCCCAACGACAACCACTCACACAGCTCACAATGAGAACAGACGACACGAATCACGCTGCAAGAACTTTTGATGCCGCTCCTTTGGCGCTGCGGTCATGGCTGCCGGCGAGTTACGAGGTCCCCATGTATGCCTCGCACGACGCCTCACTAGGCGGGCAATGCTGAACTCGCATTTTTTGAGAGGAACTTTTTGATCCCACCTCTTGGCCCTGCAGACTTTTTTTCGTTTTGCTGCCGGTGATTTACGAGGTCTCATCTCACTCATCCCGTAAGGGGGGGGACCAATTGTCGGCGGGAGGTTCAGGTACCCCAAATGCTTCTTCGGGGTGGTGGTGGGTGTGCAACCCCTGACGGCACTGGACGTTGCCACGATACGAGATCTGTGGCCTTTCATCTACCGAGAGGTCGTCGAGTGCTAGATGTCGATACGAGTACGTGGTACGGTATCGTCCGTTGCTGTAGAGAAACTCGACGGATCCGTAGCGAGTTGCCGTTGCTTGTGGCAGTGAGATGTTGTGGCGGCTGTTTGGAATAAGGGGGCAATGTTCACCACCGTCCCTCCCAGAGTGTCCTCTTCTTCAGAAGGTCGCCCCTCTCCTCGTCCCTCCATCTTCTGCGCCTCTTCCCCCCTCCCCCTCCAGCCAAGCAGTTCCGCCTGTGCCGACCGTCGCTCTCAGTTAGCGCTCAAGATCATCCCCCTTGGACCACCAGTACCAGACGCCGGAACCAGGCTGCCGTCTCGACGAGCAGCATGATCTGATCGGAAGAGATTTCACATGTGCTTCCGCCCAGCGGGACTACTTTGCGAAGTGACGTTTGATGTGTCGAGGCCAGGGGTAGTACGAAAAGGGAATCTGGAGCCGGGTTTTCGCACCTTTGACGCTCGGATGGGGGTTGGGGAATGGACAGGCTTGTGACATCCAAGATCTCAGCAGTATTAAACCCTCTTTCAACTGTAAGTGCGGGGTTTGAAGTTCCAATAGAACGTTGAAGGGGCCAAGTGCCGCAGTTGAGCTCGCGACAGAAAGATCCAGGATCGATGAGATGCTACCGGAGGCTTATTCTATCACTTGGAGCGGCAGTATGGATGAACACTGAGTAGCTGATTGTGGCTGGTTCTTCTAACGAGGCCAGCAGTGAAATCCAGCCTCAAAACTCTACAAGTGGCGGGATTCACAAGGGGAGGACGAGGGATATTTACGCGAGCCTGGGGAGACTCGGGCCTTCACTCCGGCTCAGAGATTGCAACAACCTGCCCCAAGCTCGGATAGATAGTATAGAAACACTATACAGTGGTGCTGATAAGCATTTTCGTTTAATTTATCGCTACTGTCGATGTGAGGCAGAATTGTCACACTTCGATACCGTCACTTGTCAACATAGGTATTGAGACCAAAGCGGCATTTCACAATCGAACAACCCCAGAATGCACGTTTAACATTGCTTAATTTCCTTGGTACACCAAGCTCACGACTTTCTATGCCGTGCAGTGACTATGTTAGGGCTATGCACTCATTCATCGTGATTACCAGGGAGGGAGAGGAAGAAGAAGATGATGATGATGTATCAACGTCCTGAGGCCAAGACCACACAACCTCTGGTGGAGTAAAAGGGAATATCATGCCTAGGTAATCACTATAGGTAGGGCTAAGGGATGAGGTATGTCTCGCGCTGCCAGGTCCTCCAGAGAACCAGGAGGATGTTCGCTTAGGGTAGGTAGACTGGGTAGGATATCCAGGAACCAGACTCAAGGAAGAATACCTTATTTCTCGCCAAGGACATGAATGTCATAAGATTGGGCGTGATTGATCAGATGTGAGTGGGTAGAAACTCCGGCCTGGTGCTGCCACTGCAACGGGTTGGTTGGTCTGCTGCCCACAGTTGGGCCTCGATGAGATCCATGGATCCATATCAAGATTTTGTCTGAGGGGTCAAGGATTCTTTTGCCAAGATGTGATATATGCGATGGAACTCTAGTTTTGTAATTACATGGAATGCCCAGTATGCAGGTTTGAGCGATATGTCGCTCACAATAACAGTATGCCGGTAGTGAGTGAGGAGAGGTATGTGCCCAAACACACCCAGATATCTACCCTAGGCAGTCAGTCTACCTCTCCCGGGCCAACCGCAATAAGGCGACATCAACAACCTCCAATGGCAATGTTAGACTATAATTGGTGGAAGAAAACCATCAGTGTCTTGGTGTCAAGTTTATAGTTGGGCGCCATGGGAGCGCGAAGGAAGAATATCCATATTGCGAGAATAGATACTGCTCGACGCCCAACCACAACCATCCATGATTCCAATAATAGCATATTCACACCAGCCTACGGGGCCTCAGATGGTCTTCAGCAGCATGGCCAGCCCTTTCAAAAATGGATAGACATCCCTTGGCCCGCACGGTCTGATGCGTGTCTAAACGCTCCCTCACTTCCATACTGCCTCGACGAGACAATTGGCCATCATGAGCTCTGCCTGACGTCCGATAACCACAGCGACCTCGGCCAAGCTCTGGGATGCTATGAGAAGAAAGAAGGCTACAGCGCTTATGTGCCGACTTTTTTTTGGTGTCACGTCAATATCCACGTCGAGGTAAGGAAAAAAAACCCCGTCGGGTTCTGCAGATCGGTCACATGCATTTGCCAGTGGTTCAATGATCTGGCACCTGCCAAATGAAACCCGGGCAGCCAAACAACCGGAGCCCATCTCGAGCCTCACCTGGACCGCCCTGCTCAGGCATCCTTGAGTGGACGACATCGGTCGCCTTGAGCCGCCCGTTCTCGAGGCGGCCTGTCCTCAGGCGGCCTGTCGCCTCAGCCTTGAATCATCCCAGGGCAAGCATCCAGAGATGAGGCATCTATCTTTCCTACCTACCTACAACCCACATCGACCCCGTCCCTCAACCTTGATCCATCGGCATCCATGGAGGCACATCATCTCTATCCGCTGGCACGATCCACCGCGAGGCAATCCTTCGCCTCATAATCGGCAAAGCTGAACTCGGCCGGGTCAATGCGGCCTGCACGACGGGAGAGCGTAAGGACCCTTCATCTCCTTGTCACCGTTCACAGGTGCCGACGATGCCACGAGCTTGTGGCCCCCTCCCCCTCCAAAGGGTCAAGGGCTGGTGGAGCACCCGCAATGCCAGCGTCAGCTTGCATCAGCGTCAGGCCATGGTGTCGTCGTCGTCATGATGGATGGGTGCTGTGACGGGCCCTTGCACACGCTCCTCCGCATCCGCATGGAAGCCAGCGCAGTCCTGTAACATTCTCCGAATCCCCTCATGGGCCCTGATCATGGTTCGCCGGGCAGAATTCGGGCTTCGCTCGAGATCGGCGCCCCGCGCCCTGCAAGAGATTCAGGGTCGAAGCCGTTGAGTTTCTGCCGTCCAATCACCAGACGCCCTATCCAAAACCAGCAGAAAAGCCAAGTTCAGCCAGGGCCAATCGCCCTAGCTGCCATGCCCCGGAGGTGGTGCGCTGTGCTGTGTTGCTGGCGGCGGATGTGCTGGCGCGCCTGTCTCTCTTGTTCGGCTGCTGTCTGCTGTCTGCTGGGCATCGCATCTCACGGGCTCAGAAATACCTACCCAACGGCCAGGCACTGATGCTCGTGATGGTGGTGGTCAGTGGGCATCAACGAGCCCTGTCGGGTGCGATTAGTTGGCATCCAATCCAGGCCCAAACAGACGCTGGCCAACACTGGCCCGGAAGCCTTGGTGCCCGACCTCCATCGAGTCCCATCTCGTCCCGCCATTGACCGCTCCTCATGGTTCCAGGTAGTCCCCTGCTCCCAGTTATCTCCTGAGGTCATCTTTACCTGACGCTGCCAGCGCGTCTTGGGCAACAATGCCTGCGCCCAATGATGCCCTTGGGAAATTGCCTCGCTCCTCAAGACCAAGGCAGTAGCCGAGAACTGCCCCCGCGATGTGATGGGAAGGGTCCATTGGGATAGCTCCTGCCTACCTACTGTACCTGTACCCTCTGCCTCCCACACTTTGAAGCACGCACAAAACATCTGGGGTAGTCCCGGACTGTGACGAAACCCTCGACTCTGACGCTCCACCTCGTCGGCTACACAACATCGACCATCCCTGGGTTCCTGGATTTCGCTCTCGCTGGAAAGGAAGGGATCAGGAAGAAAGAGAAAGAAGAAAAAAATAGATCCCCACCACCAAGATCCGCTCCACGGCCGTCGACGCAAGCAAGCGCGCAACCCACAGGCGGCACGCACGCACGCACGCACGCACGCACGACTGACTATCGCAGCCCTTCGGACTTTGGCACACTCCCGACCACCTGGAAGACGAGCCTTGGGGCGAATTCGGTTGCAAATCTCTGCCAGAAGAGTCTTGGTCGACAACTGCTTCCCGCCTGGTCCCTGTCAGACTCCGCCATTAGTGAACGGGGTATCTTCCATTTTTTTTCTCTTCCAGTGTCATCCGCCATCCATCTTGGACCAGGGTCCGGCTCATGACATGCGTCGTCGCCCTCTCCCTTGCAGCCTCACGAACGAACATAAATCGTCCCTATTCCGAGCTTCACTGGCCCCAGCTCACTCCCGTACCTGTGCCAACTCAGATCGGCTCATCCATCAGCATTGCCTGCGAATGGTTCGCTGAGAATCAATCTATCAATCAATCGCCCCTCCCAGCAAGCAAAGCAAGCACAAGCCCAGGATCTCGCACTATCGTCCTAGTGCTTCACTGTTTTTCTGTCCAATCCCATCCAGCTGGAGTTGACCTTCTTCCGTCCATTGCAGACAGATTGATCCATCTGTCTGGGCCACGGGTCACACCGCCTACAACCGCCGACAGGAGGACCCAGGAATTCCATCGCCATCTCAGGAAACCCCAGTCGCCGTGGATGCCCCCAGAGAGATTTTGTTGGAGCCAGCCTTTTGGAGAAACCAAGGATCACGGCCCAAGCCAAGCAAGGACGGACCCATTCCATCATCGTGTGCAAGCTGTCCATCGGATTTAGTCTCTTTTTTTTTTCTGGAACCCGGCCGGACCCATTTGCTTCTTCCTCGCCTGTCTGTGGATTCTTTCTTTATCAGCCGCAAGTCCTGTCAGCAGGTCTTCTTGTCTGGAAGTTAACGCTGCGCTTTTTCTGCTGCTCCCATGACAAGCCAGTACAGTATGGCGCAACCAGAGTATGCCTACAGGTCTTCCGCCATGTCCAGCAGCCCCTGGAACCCGACTCGCAGGTGAGATTGCTCTCTCCCCATTGCCTGTCCAGTCCGTCCGTCGCGACAACAAGAGTGTGGTTGGCTAACTCTGCCCGGCAGTTCCTTTGCCGAACCCACGGCACATGGAGGCTTCGATAATGTCTTTTACTCGGCACCAAGGTATGGCCACCCTCGAGGTGCTCCCGCTCCGACGGTTTTTAGTAACAGTGGCCCTTTGCAAAGTGTCAATTACTCGGCTAGCTCCTACAACCTGAGCGCCGGTGGTGCTATGCCCGCCGCCGCCGCCGCCGCCGCTGCCAACGGCAACGGCAACGGCACCACCGGCCATCTGTCGCGGGCCGAGTCCGCCTATCCTCCGGGCTCGAACTACGCCGGCCGCCCTCCGTCGGGCTCGTACGGCAAGCCCGTCGGACATGGATCCTACAAGGGCTCCGGCTCCCAGTCCTGGGAGAGCCATGACCGGTACTCACCCACCGACTCGGTCGACGACATCATCGCGTCGCCCAACCTGTCTGACTATTCCCTGGAAAACGGGATAAACAACGCCGCCCAGGGGGCCAAGTCCAGCAAGCCCAGCGGCAAGGGCCGGTCACAGCGCAGACCTTCGAACCGAGACGAGTTTGACGGCCCCCATCAGTTCCTGCAGCGGCCGCCGCCAGACGTTGTCGCGTTGCAGGAGCGTGAACTCCCGCATCTTCCCACGAACCTCCACGTTCAGGAGCAGGACAGCGTGCTCAGCCAGGTCAACGACCGACTCTCGCAGTGCGCCTACGACTTTGTCGCCAAGTATCAGTTCCCGATTCCGTTGACCCAGGATATGAGGCCGGTTGAGCGGCCCCAGGATCGAGAGTGGACCGAGTGGGTTTACCTCTTGAAGCGCCTGGCGACGAAGCGACGCATCCCGGCGCGGGTGCTATACAACGGACAGATCAAGCAGTTTGTCACGATCCTCGAGAACTCGCTCGAGATGCGGCACGCCGCCAAGCATCAGAGTCGCCCCCTCAAGGACGACCGCAACATCCTTCAGCTCATCTCGGCCGGCATTCAGGTGGCCAAGATCCTGAAGGATGCATCGGCCATGGACTACCTGGACCGACTATACGTTTCTACCGAGAAGCAGATCCAAGACCGTGCGGCTGCGCGGTACCGGTCTTGAGACGCGAGCTTCACCACCACGAGTCCTTAGCGACTCCCACGATATACGTTTATACGCTTTCCTACAGCAGGAAAAGACGATCAATCAGCCGGCGACGACTACGGCGCAGAGCAGGAACAGGGATGGGACCCAAGCCTCCTTGTTGAGGCTGCAACAACCAACTGCAGGGTCGCATTGTGAATGATAATGTTTTTCGGATATGGGCAGGCATTCTTCCACGGTTATATATATGGGTTGACACGCACGAAGCTGTCGCCAACCTGTTGCCGTGGGTAACAACCGTCTTTCTGGTTGGGAGGCCATCGTCTAGAGCGTGTTGGGAGTTTTCATGTGGCAATGATTTCTTGTTTTTCTTGGGCGAATCGCGGGTTTCTTCTTTTTTGCTGTTTTAGCATCCATGTTTTTTTTACGCTCTTGTCGTTGTTTTTTGCTGCTCCGGGTCATGAGGCATCTCTCTCCAATAGAGGACACCCGATTGGCACTTTTGCTCCAATGTGTTTCGGCCGTTCCGGTAATTGGAGAAGACTTTCCCGGGCATGGCGTGCCCACTGCCGCCTCGGCCGCGGGTGGCGTTGGGTAACGACGGAGATGGTGGTGTTGGGCATCGGGGGCACTGGGCGGGATTGATGAAGGTTGGCAAGGGTCTGGGACATTGGGTAGGCATCCAATGTATGGATGGAAGCTGTGAGGATGATCGGGCCCCCAGAAGGCAGGCGGTCTCGTGCCGGATGTGCCCGTCGTGCTAGCCACGGGGGGCACAGAGAGGTCGAGAGCCATGGTCCTGCGATAGGGTGTATGAATACGGCAGCAGGAAATGAGTCTGTGAGGCCGGCCAGTCAGTATACGAGCAACCAGCTGGAGAGTTGAGTTGACGGTTTGATTTGACAACAGTTCGCATAGAGTATCGCAAAGACGAGAATCAGAATGAGCGAGATTACGCAGCATTGCTTGATGATTGGACGATCCTCGGTGTATGGGGGAGAGTGATTCAACTTGGGCGCCGACTGCTTCGACAACATTGGGCCAGATAGTCTATCACGATCGAGATTCAGCCTCAACGCAGACGGCAAATGGTCTCCGGCAGAGGCCACGGGAGTTGAATGCAAGTCATGAGGTTTCCATGTGGCGTCAGGCTGATGTGATGAACTGACATGTCCCGTCGCACCGGGGCGCGGCCGAAGCTGAGTTGAGGCAAAGAAGGCCTCATGTCGTGATGCACGAAATCGAATGGGATGGATACCAACCGGAACGGTCCAGCTGCCGCCTCGCTCGATACCGCTGCCGCTGCTGCGGTGCAATGTATCAATGGATGTCAATGACAGCTCCGAGAGCCATCACTCGACATAGTACTAGGAGAGGCATAGCGTCAGAGTCGAAACTGCCTTGGATGAACATGTGCATAAATGACTGGCCGAACGGACAAGCCTTACCCTGCGCTTCCCCCGGGATAAGGTACCTGATCATTGTATCAGAACACCCGCAGAATGTCAGGTACCCCGTCGTCGTCGTCGTGGGGTCAAACTCGCGCGTGCAGTCGGTCGCCGTTTAGGCTTAGCGCGTAGAGTCTCGACGGCGAATGCAAGCAAACAAGGGCCCCACGACGAACCAAGAAGGTCGACCGAGAGAAATCCAGAGTGAGAGAGAGAGAGAGTGAGAGGCTGTTCCTTTCTCTTCCTTTCATTCTTCGGCCTACGATTGTAGAAATGCGATTGTTACTCAAAGCCTTTTATATCTGCTGCTCCCTGGATCTGTCGCTGAGTCGGTTCCCCCTCCTTCCCGCCTCAACCTGATCTGCCGCGCGCGCAACTTTTGGTGATCTTTTTGGTGGATGCGATCTCGACAACGACAAACGACAAAGTGACGACTCGATTCCTTTGGCTGTGACTGCCCGCGAATTCCTTTCTTTTTGGTCTCATCATAACGGACATCAAATTACTATATAATCGTCGTCCTTCTCCCCATCTAGACCCGCTCTCTTCCTCATCCGTAACCTGGCCCTGACACCATCTACCCACGCCATCCATCGCATTGAACTCTTTACCAACAAAACCGGATCTTTACCCTTGGAACTCCCCCCAGATCTCCCACAATGGCGTCTATATCCTCCCGCCCTTCGCCAAACTCCTCATCCCCCTACGACTTCGAATCCGCCCCCGAGACCGAAGAGACATGGCAGTACATCGACTACACGGCCTCGAGCTCTGGCCCGTCCTCCATCGGATTCCTGTCTGACCCTGCCAGTGGAAGCTTGGGTAGCTTTGCCATGATTGGAAATGTCCATGGAAGCTCGCCATCTCCCTACGTCTCTGGAAACACTCCGTCTTCCTACGTCCCTGGCAACACACCCTCTCCCTACATCGCCGGCAACACGCCGTCCCCGTATGTGTCAGGGAACACATCCTCACCCTTTGTCCCCGTCAACACTCCCTCGCCTTATGTCTCTGGAACCGCCCCCTCGCCCTCGGCAGCCTCCCCTCTCCTCCTGGGAGAGATGGACCAGACCGCCTACTTCTCTGGCAACCCATCGTTCCACTCACAGTCCGAGAATGCCAACTCGGACATGTTTGCTGCGGCGACGACTACGACGGCAGACGGAGGCTTTGGTCCGTCGCAGGGCTTCATGACACCCCAGCAGTACCTCTTCCCGCAGCAGGACGCGAGCCAATTCTCGCCCCAGGGTCTGAACGGTATGCTGGTGGCGCACAGGACGGGTCCCCGTTCAGGGCAGGGTGCTGATGAGACTGCAGACATGACCCTCATCAACAACTTTGGTGCCGACATGTTCTCGACCGACTCGGGCGAGCAGGTCCAGGTATCTCCAGTTGACCTCAACATGCCGCAGCCGCTTCAGTCGGATCCAAACGTCCCGCCGTGGAACCCTGCTAACACGAGGGGCAATGAAGGCATCTTCATCATGGATGACTTTAGCAACTCGCCGTCGCCCAAGAGCATCCACTCGCAGAGCTCCTTCTCCAGTGGCAAGGCTACCTGCGGCAGCAGCAGGTCCCCGACACAGATCCGCAAGGTCAAGGTGGGCAAGGTCGAGAAGCGAAAGGCAGAGCAGGGCAAGTTTGTCATTGTGACCCCCAACTCCATCTCGGCCCACGCCGGCCGCCCAAACCCCTTTGAATGCTTCGAGGCCATGTCCCGTACTAGTCAGCGAGGTCGAAAGGGCCCCCTGGCCAACGCGACAAAGGAGAATGCCCTGCAGGTTCGTAGGGTGGGAGCTTGCTTCTGCTGCCACAGCCGCAAGGTCAAGTGTGACAAGGAGAGGCCGTGCAAGAGTTGCAAGAAGCTCATGACCCAGGTGCCCCAGGTGGTCTGCTGGCAGTTCCAGGACTTCCTGCCCATCCTGTTCCCCGACTTTATCCGCGGTCACCTCCGCAAGGAGGAGATGACCAAGTTTATCGCGGACAGCGTCGTCAGCTTCCAGGTCAACGGAGCCGAGCAGGGCTGCTCTATCGAGCTCTTCTCCGGAGGCCGGTTCCAGGCGGTCCTCGCCGTCCAGGCCAAGTTCTTCACCCCCAAGACCCCTGATATCGTCCAGCACTGGCACATGGTCAATGTAGGACCGGACCGTGTCGAGCTGCAGTCCAACGGGGCCGCAGCCATCGCCGTCGAGTTTGAGAAGACGGCCGAGAGGGACAGCCTCAAGAAGAAGGCAAGGAAGTACATCCAGGAGCTCATCACAGAGCCTGGCTTTGTGGACCAGGTGACCGAGTCCTTCAAGTCCACCCAGCTTCCGAGGAAGCTTCTCGGAATCATCAAGCAGTACGCCGAAGAGACCGAGGTGAGTAAGCCCCGCGCGAAGTGAAGTTGTATCAGTAGCCGAGCTGACGACACCGCCCCCCCCCCTTAGTCCCTCATGGTCAAGCGCGCTCTGTCCATCTACTGCATGCACTACATTATGACCCGGCAGCTCTGCCTCACCCGGCACACGGTCGACTCACTCCGGCCCACGGGCATGATCGCCCAGAACGACGGCTTCGTGACGCCCCGGCTCCTCGCGCGGCAGATCAAGTCGATCGTGGACGAGCTGATGCTGCGCGAGATGCAGCAGCTATTTGAGCTCTTCTCCAAGTCGCTCAAACCAAAGATCCGGCGCGAGTGGGCGCCCTGCACCGCCGCGTTCCTGGCGCTTTGCCTCTTCATGGAGGCGGTCGAGGCGGCGGCCGACACGTTTGTCGTCTCGCAGAACGAGCTCAGCATCATGAACAGCGCGCGGCCCGAATACGACCGCAGCATCGCCCTCAACACGTGCAAGGAGGTCGAGAACATGCCCTTCAAGCAGTTCGCCTACCAGTTCCACCAGGTCTACCAGACGCACACCAAGGAGGCCAACGCCAAGGGCTTCAACCCGCTGTTCGACCCCAGCTTTGCCGAGCAGGGCGAGCTGGACGGGCCGGCCATCACGTTTGCGGCTCAGCTGAGGGAGCTGTTCTTTGGCGAAGACTGTAAGTGCAACCGATGACGAGGACAGAAAGAGAGTCCGTCCTTCTAGAAGAACACAGATGCTGACGTGTGTCTCACCGTTTCAGGGCTAGAGTTGCAGTTCCTGGCGGCCGACGATATCATCCCCAACAGCAGCAGTCACCCGTTCCCTATGAGCCCGCAGACCCTGTACACGGGCCGACTCGTGGCCAAGTTTCTCATGTCCTTCACCGACGACAAAGCCATCTTCGGAGACTCTGTTGTTTGAGAGATATTTGCCCGAGACATGTAGGTGGTGGTGGGCTGACGGGGGTCTGTCTATGTATGTGTATACCTACCCAGGTAGGTACCTAGGGACAAGGCAACGGTTTTGTGATGGATGACATGGCGTACATAGGTATGCAAGGCTTTTTTCGGTTTAACGACAACAGGATATGAAGGATACCCTTGTACAGACAGGTTTATAAGGAGCTTTGAACGACTCTCGGTGGCACGACAATGGACAAAGGCAACGTTTCGAGTTCAGGGATCCATGAGATATCGGGTTCTTTCGTCATAACGTGCATGGATGGGATAGTACAAAGCAGAGACAGACAGACAAGAGACGAAAACATTCACTTCACTATTTGGTATGTTTGACCGATTTTAGTCCTGATAGCCATATTTTATCTCATGGCACCAGGGTGGAGCAGTCTGGTTGTCTAGACCGTTGGATCATTCTCCCACTCGAACGATTAAAATAAAAGTTGACACACATGCGTATTAAAAGCGCGAGGTGTAGGCAATTTGTGGGTGCCGTTGAGAAAACGGACTTTTTTTGTGCTCATGGAGCAGGGATGGATAAGCTGTGACAGGACAGGCAGGGTAAGTTTGGACGTGAAGAAAAGGCATAGCAATTAAGCCGAGACAGATGTGCCACAAAGACGCCTGCCTTGAGACTTGTCAAAAAGCAAGACCTCTCACTTTGCTTGAGGGCCTTGCATATTTTGTCTCGCATGGCTCACGGGCGTTTCGTTGACAGGCCCCAGTCAAGGCCTGGATTGAACGCGGCCGCCGACATGTTACGTCGGGCGTCACCGTCTCAAAAAGTAGAAGCCGAGGGAAATGGTCATCATCTCGGGAAGGAAGGGGAGGGTAAAGTTGCCCAAAGAGAGGCTGAGTTGGTTGCGTGTGAAGAAGCTGTTGAAGGAAGAAGAGGAAAGAAACTGAACTGGAGAAAAAAATTCGAGCGTTTTGAAGAAAGGTGGTGGCAGGGAGACACAGATCCACTCTCACGTGACACCAACCTCAGGTCTACCGTTAACCGTCCAGCTACGAGTTGCTCTTTTTTTTTTCTTTCTCTTCTTCTTTACACTTAAATTTCGCACGATAAAATCAACCGGCTTTGATTTCTCTTACTCCCTGTCGGTCATATTCAGTGCTAGAGTGACGGATCCTCTTTTTGTTGTATCATTGTGCGTGTCGAGATGCTTTTAAATATGTCTCGCCGCGCCCAGCAAAAGTTCTGACATGCATTTTATCATTTCCCGCCTCTAGAAAACACCACGCTTTTAGAATCTGTAGCTCCCCCTCAACGCGTGCACAAGATCCAGCCCCCTGGCCCGTACTCCCGGCACTAAATTGCAGAGGGTAGCTGAGGCTCGTAATAGCTGTCTCCTCCTGTGTAGCAAGCATCCCTCGTCGGGGGGATGGTGTCGTCTTGCCGTTCTGGGCAAGTCGTCGGCCGTGACGGGTAGCTCCAGGGACACAGCGTCTCGGGGGATGCTGCCGACTGGTCGCTCAGAGGCCGCAGCGGCGGGAGACGGGCCAGGTTGGGAAATGCGAAGTTGTCTTGTTGACCCTTCTTGCTTCACCCCTCCCTCCCAGCTGCCTGGGACCAACCAACCAGCAGAGTGAGTATTGTCATTGCCTGCTCAAGCCTCTCTTCGTGACACTGCTCGCTGTCTGTATTTGCCCCCAAGACTTGAGGGAACTCGGTAGCTGATGATCGATCTTGTCCTTTGCTCTGAGCCCCGTTGGTGAACCCGTCATGTCTACCGGAATGGCAATGCCTCGGTCTGTCTCTGCTGACGTTGGAGGTCGCCCGTTGACGTCTTGCCCCGAGCATAATATTGGCTTCACCGTGACACTCTTGCCACAGGGCCAAGAGATACACAAAGGCCAAGAGAGGCCCCTTGCTGATGCCAGAGGATGGTTCGCATACAGACCTGCACGGTCTGACAGACAGGCCTCTTCCGCAACGGGGTCAGGGCCGCCTCGTTTAGCATACGAGATTGTCTCTGGGACGCCTGCTTTTGGAACCTGTGCTGCGGCAAGATGCATCTGATGATGGAATTGGAACTCGAGGGG
>JABFEX010000524.1:0-48329 GCA_013623515.1 Fusarium illudens | reverse complement strand
CTGCTGCTGCTGTTGCTGTTGCTGCTGTTGCTGCTGTTGCTGCTGTTGCTGTTGCTGCTGCTGCTGCTGTTGCTGCTGCTCCTGCATCTGCTGCTGCATCTGCAACTTGATAGCTGCCTCCCGCTTGGCCGCAGCCTTGCCCTTGGGCTTGGGGGCCACGACTCCGAGTCTCTGCTCGGCGGCTGCTTGAGCGGCCTTCTTGGCGGCGAGGGTTGCCTTTCGCTTCTCGACAGCCCCGGCCATGTTGCCATTGGCCCAACGGTCTGTGGCGTGTTAGTTTGCGGTGAACATACAAAAACCGACTGAACAACTCACTCTTCATAGATGCGGACATCTTCTCAGACTTGGTCATGGATTTGTAATCCTTCTGAGGTTCCTCGCCCTCCTCAGTGGGAGCGGGAGTAGGGACGGGAGCAGGGGCGGGTGCTCCATTCTTGCTATCCAGGCCAGATCGGACAACCTTGATCTTGTGAACCTTGCGGCTGTTGGGGGTCTGCGCCTCGGCCGGAGGCAGAGGTGTAGGGGCGGCAGAAGGAGCCTCGCTGGTGCCCGCGACGTTGCTGGCTCGCTTGCCTCTCTTCTTGGGGGGTGCCTGTGAAGACTCCTCAGTCTCATCGGGGTCATCGCGGAAACGCTTCTGTCGCTTAGGCCGGAACGAGTAGGACGATTCGGCAGTGTGCGAGGACTCCTCCGATGAGGCCGTGGTCGGACGGGACTCGCCATTGTCAGTGATGGCTGAGACGGGCTCGCTGAAGTGCTTGCTGCCTCCCTTGGGGATCTTGAGGGTGAGCAGATGTCGGCGGACTGGTGGCTTCTCCTCCTGGGGCTCCTCATCGACAAACTCGTTGGGGTCTGCTTCCTCGTACTTGACAGCAGGCTTGCCACGGCCGCGACGGGTGGGCTTGGCAGGCGATTCCTGAGCCGCAGACTCCTCCGCGTCGGGTGTAGGCGCAAGGTCTTCGACGATGTTGGGCACAGCAGCCTTGCCACGAGGGCCACGCTTACGCCTCATCTTGGGAGCGGCCTCAGCATCCGAGGGCGCATCGTTGGTGAAGCTGACAGAAAGGTTGGTCTGCGTCTCCTCCTCGCCGTTGGCGTTCTTGCGGCGGCGACCACCGCGGGTTGGCACAGGCGTGGAGCTTCGGCTGACGTCCTGTGTGGCGGGGTCAAAGAGCTGGACCGGCTTGCGCTGTCGCTTGCCAGTGACCTCTTCCGTCTCGGTGGCCTTGGCAGTCTGTCGAGGTTGGTTCCGGAGAGATCGACCGCGTGTCATGATCCCGACCTGCTGGGTCTCGGGGTTCTGCTTGCCAATCTTGGAAGGGTGAGGGTCGTATTCGAAACCATAAGAAGCGGCCATGATGCGGTCCTGGCCTTGGAGATAGCGAGTCTCATTTATGCCATCCTTATCGCGACCCTTGTAGCCCTTGACGGCAAAGTCAGGCTCCTCGTAGTTGACTCCGTGCTGATGGAGGTTGCGGGTGCGGGCTTCGTACTTGGCATCGGCAGCTCGTCGCCGCAGTGAGTTTTCGTAGTCGTCGACAATCTTGCCCAGGCCTACCCATTCTTGCTGCCACTGGACCATGGAGACGTTGATGGCAGTGAGAACCTCGAACAAGTCCTCAGTAGACATGTTTTCGCAGTCCTCAATGGCGCTGAGATACTCGGTAGGATCCCTGAGCTTGCGATACTTGAAGTAGCGACGCTCAGGAGGGTCTTGAGAATCACCGACGTCTACATCATCACCGTCATCCCCGCCGGGAGCAGGCGAGTTGAAGGCTGTGGGATCTGTTGAATCAGGGACAGGCGAGCCGCGAGTGGGAGTGTTGAGCGCAGGTGTGGGTGCTTCAGGAGCAGCGGCATCTGCATTGTCGTCATTGTCTTCCACCATGGGCTCCATGTCGATGCCCTCTCGGTCGGTGTCCTTGCCTTCAGGCGTTGGCTCATCGGTTGCGCCATCCTCTTCGGAGCGGCCCTTCTTCTCAGGGTACAAGACGTACTCGCCATCAACGTAAGGCGTGAGATGAGCCCATCGCCCGACTGGCGCTGGCTGCGGCTTAGAAGCCATCACGGGTCGAGGCGCCACGGGTTTCTGAGGGCTTGATTTTGTTTCCGAAGGTGTAGATGGAGCTGACGTCTCAACAGTGTCGGCTGGGGGAGGAGGAGTTGCGGCCTTGATTTCGACGGGACTTGGAGCAGTAACGGGCTCGTCCTCGGTCACAGGAATCTGGGGTGAATCTGAGATTGTGGTGTCGTTGGCAGTAGCAGTAGCAGTAGCGATAGCGATAGCGGTAGTAGTGACAGTAGCATCCACATTTGCTGGCTCATCCTTTTGAGGTTCCTCCTTTGGGAGTTCCTTGGGGAGTTCCTTGGGGAGTTCCTTGGGGAGATCCTCTGGGAGATCCTCTAGAAGTTCCTCTGGAAGTTCCTCTGGAAGCTCTGTTGGAAGCTCTGTTGGAAGCTCTGTTGGAAGTTCCTCCTTTGGCGGCACAGCCTTTGGTTCGACATCTGTCGAGTCGCCATTCACCTGCATGGGGGCGGCGGGGGCAGCGATGTCAGTGTCAGTCTTGCCGGATTCGGCAGCATTCTCAGGCGCTTGCTGGATGGGCTCTGGCGATGCTGCGAGTGCGGGCTCTTGAACGAGAGAAGTAGATTCGGCCATTTCCACGTCTTGGAGAGGAGGAGAAGGAGGCTTCTCGACTGGGTCGATATCCATCTTGTCTTCCTGAGGTTTTGGTGATGGAGGTTTCTGTTCTGGTGATTGAGGAATCTGTTGGATTGGTTGATGAATTGTTTCTTCCTTGACGATGTGGGAAGAGGAGGTTGGGTCGATGTTGTCGGAGGAGAGGGAGGTGGGAATATCTTGAGGAGAAGCCTCATTGAGAGGTGCCTCAAGTACACCGTTTGTAGGCCCATCGGGTGCAGGTGAATGGGCAGGGGATATTTGCCGATTTTGGCTAGCCGGCACTGCCAATGGCAAAGACAATGCAGCATCGATTGGTGCGCTATCAACAGTTGCAGTGCCAACGGCGGTGTCAACGGCTGTAGTGTTAACATCCACAATAGGATTGACCAAAACGGGTGTTTGCGGTGCATCTAAAGGTTCCGGCTCAGGTTCCACTTTGGGAAGTTGATCGGGTTGCGGCTCTGCCGTTTGAGGCACCGGTTCATCAATAGCTGGAGGTTTCACCGCAGGAGGCACTCCTGAGGCTCCTGAAGCTCCCGAGAAAGGCTTCTGCCCTACCTGAGGAGGAAAACGAGGAGCGGCTACTGCGTCGTCGTGTTCCATTTTGGGGTTACTTGATGAATGGCCTTCACCGGCTGGTAGTGCCGGCGGCGGGTCATTTTTGGGGGGCGACATCTTGTTGGCATGAGGGGATGAGTGATTTGAACCGTGATTTGAACCGCCGCTGGGCTCGCGGAGCTCTGATTCATCGACGTCTGAGTAGTAGACGCCGACTTCTATCGTGTCCTGGACGTCATTGTCGTCGTCTTCGACTTCGAGTGTGGGCTCGTGATAGGCCTTCATCTCAGTCGACTTGCGTGACGGGTTCCTCCGACGGGTGGACGGAGTATCGGCGGCACCCATCGAGGCGCCTCGCCTCTTGGAGTCGGTGCCGTAGAAGTCATCCGTCTCATAAGTCACCTCTGACCTGCGTTTCCTGCCGCGGGTGGACGACGACGAGGTCGAGTTGGGGACGACGACATCATCGTCGATGTGCTCAAACGTGTAATCCACGCGGGCACGCTTACGAAGACTGTGACCGCCCTTTCTGGGCCCGTGGTCGTCCTCGTCGGCGATGGGATAGTTGTCCATGGTGGTAGAACGCTTCCTCGGGTTGAGGCCGCGGCTACTGCTCGGGGGGGAGAAGGTGAATGCGTGCTGGAGCGGCTTGCTTGGGCGGCGAACGCCAGCACCAGCACTCTGAGGGGTGGTATTGGTATTGGTATTAGTGTGGGCAACAACGGGACTTGTGGATGAATTGAAGTCAAAGGAAGCCTCCGAAGCCGAAGCCGAAGTGGGAGAGGCTGAGGCTCCCGGGTGACGGCGGCGATGGGTTGTCCGGCGCGAGCGGTCCATGGTTCAGCCAGGACAGGCTGGACGGGGACGGGGACGGGGATGAGGCTGGGATTGGATGGATGGATGTTACAGCAAGGACGTGTAGCGGCCAGCCGGGCCCGCGAGAGGCGTCATGCGAGAACACGGAGCGGGCGCGCCGTGTAAATAGAGAGGTACCCGTAGAGAGACGAGACCAGACCAGTAGAGATGAACAGACACGCAGCGGATGATTAGAAAAGGGAGCCGTGACGGGACGGGACGAGGCTGAGGCTGAGGCTGAGTGAGTGAGTGAGTGAGGGAGGAAATAGAATGAGACCGGGGATGAGCGTGTTGGATGGAGTAAGAAGAGCGAGCCAGGGCAGAGAAAGAATTTTGAAGTACAGGGAACTGGCGGCGGATGGATTGCAAAAAAAGAGCACAAGGTAGCGAAGCAGCAACAAGGACAAGGACAAGACAAGACAAAGATGACAAGGGGAATATAGATGGCAGCAGAAAGAACGGGCCGTACCGGGCGTCGTCAAACAAGGGAAGGGCAATATACGTACGTCAAGAGACGCGGGCGGGCTGGCTGATGAAGACGGTCTCGTCTCCTTTTGGCCAGGCCAGGCTTTGATTCCGCAAGTAAGGTTAGGTAGGTGGTTGATTTTCTCGAGGTGTCGTGGTCCGTCCGAATAAGCCAACCTTGACCCGCCCGCTGTTAGTGCCCATGGATCCAATCCCCGGGCGAGCCACCCACTGAAGCCTCGCCTGGCACAAGGCTCCGGGCCCCAGAAATCGCCCATGAAGGTCCCATCCCCCGGGGTTCCTCCGCTCGGGACCTATCACGCATCAGGCCAATCAGGGGCTGTTTCTTTCACGCCCACCGCGCTAGTACCGCCCGGGCTTGGTGTCATTGGCTCCTCATCTGAAGCGTGACTGTGTCGCCTGCTGCAAATCACTGGTTACCTATTAGTGGCTGCTCTTCTGCTGTAAGTCGCGCCTGTACGCGGGGGGTACCTGGGTTAAGTTCCTGATTCACCCTTAAACGCCACTGCGGCTAGATCTCTCGCCGGTAACCGTCAGGTATACGCTCGACACAATTACACCTCGACTCTTCAACTTGTCAACCGTACAATTGTTCCGAAATTACAGTCTTGTATTAATTCAAAACTGAAACGGCACATGAACTCTAGGCTCTTATCATCTATGAATCTCAAAACCTATTAAAAGTATCGAATGTTGAAACGTCCCCTTGCACCCTTCTATCGTCTCCTCCCAGTCCTGCCTGGCACTGGATGGACCCTTGCTGCCTCGTACCTACCTTCCCAAGCTCCAACCATCCCTTGCCGTTTCCGTTTCCGCGCCAGACAACCTACTTTCTTACGAGTACACATACATACATATCAAACCCCCCGCCTCCATCCTCCAACCATCACCACTTCAACCTCCATCTAACCAACAAGCCATCTCTACGGCACCGCACTCCTTTCCACCGTCGTCTCAGCTAGTCACCGCCCTCCACCATGGCCCCCAAAAAGACAAAGGCCGCCGACGACGACAACCTCGACGACCTCTTCTCGGGCATTGACACCAAGCCCACAAAGACCACCAAGGCCAAGCCCACATCTGCCGCCTCCAAGGCCATTGCCGACCAGGACATTCTCGCCGACCTTGAGTCCGAACTGGCCGCTGAACAGCCGTCGCGACCTCACACACCCCGACTCAAGGATGCCGTCGCCCGCCGATCCACTGCGACACCTCCCGCTGGCGACACTCGCAAGTCCACCGATAGCGCGCGCAGCCTGAGAGCCAGCTTCACCCCGAGTGCCACCAGCTCTGAGCTCCATGAAGCCGAGAAAAAGCCCGCAGCTGAGCCTGCGCAGCCTGCTCCTGAGCCATCTGGTGGAGGATGGTGGGGTGGTATTCTGTCCACCGCCAGCGCTGCCATGAAGCAGGCAGAGGCTGCCGTCACGCAGATCCAGCAGACTGAGGAGGCCAAGAAGTGGGCGGACCAGGTCAAGGGCATCAGGGGACTTGATGTCACCACCCTCCGAACCTATGGTATGTGCAGTCCTAGACATCCGCCCTTGTGACGAAGCTGATTGAGACTCCAGGTGATGAACTGCGACATCGAGCTCTTCCCACCTTTACCAACATCCTCCACACTCTCGCGCCCCCTATCAGCTCCCATGAGCGCCTCCTCATTCACATCACCCACGACCTTGTCGGCTATCCGTCCTTCGACCCTCTCATCCAGAACGTCTTTGGTCATGTCATGTCGCAGGTTGAAGGCGGTGATCTGCTCGTCGTCCAGCGTGGCCAGGAGAGCCACTCACGACGCAGCACCGACAACATTGCTGGGTGGCACGATGGTCCTTGGTGGAGACAGGCTGATTCTCCCCGTGAGCTTGGCTTGGTTAAGGGTCTGGCCGAGGGAACCAAGTTGTGCCGCGCCAACGCCGAGTCGTATGCGAACGAATACTTTGCTGCCAACGGTGGGCTGGAGGAAGCCAAGTTCAAGGCCACAGAAGACGTGAGCGAGAGCAACCCTGTCCGAACCTCGGACTTGTTCTTGGCCGTCCAGGCAATCACTCTGGATGATGGCAAGACTTTGTTTGCTCGCACTGCCTCTGCCGAGAAGGAGAAGGACTCTTCCGACGTGGAGAACCAGGAGGAGAACGAGGAGCACATCTGCTTCGCCGTCTTTATCCTGGACCCCGTCCACGATATCGAGTTCTACACGGTCAGCCAGTCTGTGCCTGCTCGATGGGTTCAGTGGCTCGATTCTGCTGGCCCCCTCACCCCTCGCTCCGGCGAAGAGGGTGATGTGGAGGATTTCAATACTCCCGAGGAAATCAGGGATATCATTGAGAGCGGCGGTGTCGACCCCCGAGAATGGGTTGCTGAGTGGCTTGAGGAGCTTCTGAATCTCTCGGTTGGCATTGTTGCCCAGCGATACGTTGCTCGCCGCATGGGTGTTGGCGAGGGTGGCCTGGGCAAGGGTAAGAGGAGGATGGAGGAGTTGATTCAGGAGAACGCCGGTGAGGCGGCTCGGGCCGGTGTTATCTGATTGCCCCTGCTAGTGTCATAGACGCAAGAAGCGCTGTATCGCAAGGTAGGTCGGGCGTTGGGGTTGGCGACTCTCAAATGTAACTATTCCCAGAGCTCCCTAGTTAGCCTGGGAGACTGATTGAATATTGGTGTTTCTTGTTTCGCAGTGTTGGAGTCAAGTATGCGCTTGGATGGCATTAATAGTATCTCGAGTCTCTAAATAAACCGGTTGACTATTCTATCTCGCGTCTAGTTTATGTGACTTGTCTATATCCTGCTGTGCCCCTCAAGTATGACCAGTGCGATGAACGGTTCCCGCCCGCTTCAACTCTCCTCTTGCCTCTCTGGTTGCAGTCTCCATCTCGACAAACTTCAACGGCCGGTACGCAGGATTCCACATCTGCTCCCTGATCCACTCGTCCAGCTCCTCGTCCTCCTCGGGGATGCCCTCCTGTGTCGCCTCGTCATCGTTAAGAGCCACCTGGATCACATGGCGAGCGATGCGAACGCTGACGTCTCGCACCGAGTTGACGTCTGGCAGTAGAGGCGCTGTCGGATCCTTGAGTGCAGGACTCAGCGAGGCCGCGGCCTCCACGGCGGCGACGAGCATGCGGTCCGTCAGGTGCTCTGCACGCGAGAGCACACACCCTAGGCCGATTCCCGGGAAGACGACCGAGTTGTTGCACTCTGCGACGTCGATGGTGACTTCGGAGCCAGACTCGCCCCAGGGACCCTTGACGGGCGGGAAAGGCGAACCTGTAGCCACGAGGGCTTTGCCGTCTGTCCAGTTGAGGATGTCCTCGGGCTTGGCCTCATGAAGCCGCGTAGGGTTGGAGAGGGGGAGGACGATGGGACGCTCGTGGTGTTCGGCCATGGCCTTGATCACGTCCTCGGTGAAGGCCCCCGGGACGGTGGATGTGCCGACGAGGACGTTGGGACGGACTGCTTTTATGACGGAGAGGAGGTCGGTTTTCTTGTCTTTCCAGTCTGATGCGTCCTTGACAAAGGTCTTTTGTGCGTCTGAGACTGATATCTCGCTCGTGAGGAGGCCGGGCTTGTCAACCAACCTAGAGGGGGTGAGCTTGATGTTTGTTGATAGTAAGGGTAGATATACCAGATCTGCTTTGACGCCTCGTCATGGCTGATGTCCCCCTCGGTGGCGATGGCATCGCGCACTTGATCCGCGATGCCGAGACCGGCGCTGCCGGCTCCAAAGACGACCATGCGGAGGTCCTTGAACTTTTGCTTGCTCACGTGGAGACCGGCCATGATGGCCGCCAGGGTCACGCAGCCGGTGCCCTGGACGTCGTCGTTGAAGCAGGCAAAGTCTGGGCGGTATCGGTCCAGGAGACGTCTCGCTGTATACACACGTCAGTATGGATTGAGGCTTTTCGGGGGTCAAGGAACTGACCGTTGTCGAGACCAAAGTCTTCAAAGTGGATGTACGCCTTTGGGTATAGCTTCCTCGCTGACTGGACAAAAGTGTCGACAAAGCTGCCGTACTCTTCGCCGCGGACACGCTTCTCCCTGAGGCCCAGGTACAGCTCATCGTTGAGAAGCTCCTGGTTATCTGTGCCGCAGTCGAGGACAACGGGAAGGGTGCGGTTTGGATGGACACCTCCGCAGAGAGTGGTCAGGACCAGTTTGGCAACCGAGATGAGGATGCCTCCGACGCCTTGGTCGCCGATGCCGAGGATCTCCTCGCCGTCTGTGGTGCTGCTTGTAAGTGAATAGTTTCTGATGAAGCGAGGGCGACTGACCAGTCACGACGATGTAGTCGATGTCCTCTGCGTTTCCCCACTGGGCTAGATTGTTGTGGACTTGATCTTGCTCATGGATGTTGAGATAGCAGCCTTCTGGGCGTCGAAACAGTCGAGAGTAGTTCTGGATAGCGTCGCCTTCGGTTGGAGTATAGACGACGCTCATCATCTCGTCGAGATGGAGTTCCAGCAGCTTGTGACAGTCAGCACAATCCCTCCAGATTGCCCAAGATGTGTAACCTACCTTGTAGTAGAGAACCTCATTTTGATCCTTGAGCGAGGTGAGAAAGGTATTCTTGGCCAGGTCGTTTGGCCTGGTCGAGTACTGATCATACGCACGCTTGCACTGCTGCTCGAGCGTCTGGACGCCCTGGGGGAGCAGGCCGGTGAGGGCGAACTTGCGGCGCTCCTCTGTAGGGAACGCGGAGCCCTTGTTGAGGTAGGGCGTGTTGAGGAGGGAAGCGCCGGTGAGGGCGCAGTTGATGGGGCCTTTCGTGCTGAGCGGCAGATTGCCAAACTTGGGCTCTTGAGCCATGTTGGAGGGTGTCACTTGGGATGGGGCGTGAGATTGCTTCACAGAGATGGTTGCACTTCAAGATGAGACGTGGTAAAACGGCTTTGCATATCAAGAGGCGGTCTCGGATATGCTGTGCTTGGAATGCAGTTGATTGAACAAATGATCTGAGGATAAGCCTGCGGTCAAGCTCAATGACGTAGTCGAGCATAGAGATACATAAGTTTCCACTTGCTAGAACCTTGATCGAAGAACCCCTTCCTCCAATGATATAGACCAAACCATCCAGCACGTGCAAAAGCGTGACCACGATCGAAACCAAACAACACGGAAATGTCGGAGCTCCTGGAGCCTCGCCTGTGTAGAATAAAGATCATCCCACCGGAATGGGGCGACCTAGCAACAGGCGAGGACTATGATGGCCCTTTTTGTTCTGGCAGCTACAGCAGTAAAAGGAAAACATCTCCGAGGAGATATCCTCCCCTTTTCGCTGTTAAATCACCCTTCAGCCTACTTCACGCGGATAACACAAAACGTGCCGTCCGCGGAAGACCTTCGCGAGGAAGACTCGTGAGGGGGAAAGGGAGTGGCTGGGAGGGAGAACGCTGCGGAGATTGGAGAGGAAAAGGAAAAAAAGAATGTACCTACGCCTTTGTAAAGCAAATCAGAGTCATCGTGCTAGAGCCATATCCTCAATATTCGTGGGATGAGGCTTGTTGCTGGCCTTGTTTGCATCCATGATTAATGTTGTTTGGTTAGGGAAAATTTCTCTGTGACAGATTTTTGGTGGTGGAGCTGCTATAAGGCTAGGTGGCCCCACCGGCGGACCGTTGGCGGGCCAGCGACGGATTGACAACCTCCCGACTCGGACAACTTATGCATATTAATAAGGCTATCCGTATTTATGACTTTCTTTGAAGAAATCTCAGAGGAAAGAGGTCTAAGGGGAATCATAAATGCCAATGAGGATTTGTCAAGGATCACCTCATTGGTGGATATAGAGCCGAGTCTCTTCTAAGCATTGTTTTGCTCAGCCGAGATGTTAGTCATGAATGCACCTCAAAGATCAAGTTGGCGTATTAGTGATCTGCTTCCTGGGTATGTTATATGACTCTGTGTTCAAACGAATGGCTTATTTGGAGTCGTACAGAGTGGGCATTCTGCATCAAGATGGTGCTCTCTACTCATTCAACAGCGTGGCCACATGTTGGTGGATAAACCATGTATCATATTCTTCTAGGTCCCACGAGTATGCACACTCGTTCGGAAACCAGTCTAATACATATTGTGCAATCGCCCTATCTAAGCGTTCTCATGATGAGACGTAGGTCTGACATCAGCCTCCTCGTTCTCCACGAGCATCTTCTCCGCCTTGAGAGCCGCGACCTCAAACTCGGGGCCCAGACCGACGTCGCGGCGCGCCTCGTCCAGCATCTTGGCGTCCTCCTCGCCCGTGCGGCTTCCAAAGATGCGGTCCATGTCCTCGAGGGTGGCGCCCTTTGTCTCGGGGAGGCAAAAGTAGAGCCAGACGATGCTGCCGGCCAGGAAGCCCGCGAAGAAGATGTAGGTGCCCCATTCGAGCGTCTCGAACATGGGGGGCACGTAGAAGGCGACGGCAAAGTTGTTGAGCTTGAATTTAAGGTTAGTTCATGGTTCTTTCCCAACGTGAGAGGGCGTCGGATACATACCCAGTTGCTGGAGGCGCCGATGGACGACCCCTTGGATCGGATCGAGAGAGGGAAGATCTCGGCAACCAATGTCCACGAGACTGGCCCCCAAGAAGCGCCGAACGCTGCTATGTAGACCCAGATCGATGCCACGGCTACCCATCCGGCTGCGGAGTGAGATTCCCAGTCGTGTTGGAACTTGGCGACGATGATGCCGGCGATGACCATGGCGATCCACATCACAACGGACCCGGCGTACAGCATGGGCTTTCGGCCGACCTTGTCAATAATAACCATGGCGGGAAGGGTCGACACGAAGAAAACTACTCCTGTCACGCCGGTGGCCAGCAGGGCCTGTGTTCCGCCTGTAAGACCGAGACTCTCAAAGACCTGGCTGGCATAGTAGATGATGGCGTCGATACCGCTATTTTGCCGTTAGTAAACTGACTCCTTCACTCATAGACCGTTCTTGCTTACCTCCACTGCTGCCAGAACATGACCAGCCAAGCCGTGGCAACTCGCTTGAAGTTGTCCCACGTCCGCACGATGTGGTAGTACTGCGCAAACTCCCTGATCCACACGTTGCCCTCCTCCTTGGCCGCCAGGTTGGGGAACTGCTTTGCGAAAGCGCGCTGCTCGAAGAGGGACTCGGCCTTGATCTCCTTGTACTCGACCTGGATGAGGTCGTGCTCGATGGGGAGGTTGCGGAGGTACGAGAGCGTCTTGATGGCCTCCTCGTCGCGGCCCTTCTTGACGAGCCAGCGGGGGGAGAAGGGGAGCCACCAGATGCCCATGGCTAGGAGGACGGCTGGGATTCCTTGGATGATGGAGGGGAGCATCCAGGCGAGGTCGCTCTGGCCGTCGCCGTGACCGCCGATGTAGTTGCTGCCGTATCCGATCCAGAAAGAAAGCATAATGCCGAGGATGGTGCAGAACTGGTAAAAGGAGACGAGGAAACCACGGAGTTCGGGGGAAGACAGCTCGGCGTTGTATAGGGGGCTGTTTATGGCTGTTAGTCCAACACTCAAGACACGATCCGGCTTATACTGACCCAACACCAGAGAAAGTTCCGACACCGATACCGGTGAAGAATCTACCGGCGTAGAGCATGGAAGGGTTATGGTACGTGGCGCCGACGTAGAGGTAGCTGCCCAGGATGACCCAGCAGCATGCCGAGAACATGGTGTACTTTCTCGAGATGACCTCGCCGAGGACTCCCGCGGATAGCGAGCCGAGGATACCGCCTAGCTGGAGGATCGAGGTGAGCCAGCCGGTGGCGCTGGACGACTCGACGACGGAGGGGAAGTTATCCTTGAAGCGAGTCATGACCAGGGACTGGCCGAGGACTCCCTGCTGGTAGCCATATTCGAAACCACCGAATCTGATGGAGGGTTAGCTTTTTTTTTGGGAGGAGAAGGTTTGAAGGGGGGGGAGACGGACGAGGCGAAGAGGGCGATGACGATGAGCTTGGGGTTGTTGTAGATAGTCCTCCACCGATTCTTGTAGGCGAGCTTGGTTCGCTCCTCTACTGTCGACTCCATGATGGAAGGGATTACTGTCTAAGTAGACAGCGCAGAGAAAAAGAATAAATTTAAAGAGATGGAGGAGGTATATGGACCCAGTCACTAGCCCCGTCTCGATGACATAGATCAAAAGCGTTTCTCTCGAGGAAGGGGGATGAGGGCTGTCTCTTATATGGACTATTTGTATACAACCTGACTCCACGGCAATGGATCTCATCCGATCATCCATCCACCTGCCCGATGACAGCTTATGGTGCTTTCAGTTCGCATGACTCCCCCCGCAAGGACCGCATCTCACGGCCCCCCGGCCTGGAGCACATTTGGGCCTCTTACTCCCAGTAAAAAAAGACGGCGGGAGAGGAGGCTACTTGCCAATCCGGGGACCCCAGACCCGGAGCCAGGCGAGGGGGGGAGGGATGAATTCAAGTCCAACCCCCCCCGGCCGGGAGCGGGCCCTCCCCCCCACCTCGGTGAGACTCCGGCGTCGGTGGGTGGAATGCCCCGATTCGGAGATCACGTCCCGAACAGGTAGTGTCTACCACTAGGCCCCGGTCATAAGGATGCTACTTGGTTCCCTGTTTCCGTATGCTTGGGACGTGTAGAAGGGTTTATAGGGCTTGGGACTGCCTTTCTGAGCATCTGACGGCCATGTAGGCGTTTTGTATTACCTACCAGAGAGCCACCCAGATATGTAGCCAAGTGATGGGCGGCCATCAACTGATGTCGCGTCTGGGCGGGTGTATCCGAGTGTCACGGATGTAACGTCAGTGTAACGAGCCGGTGGAGGAGGGAAGAGGTCATGTTTTTGCATGAATACGCGTTTGCCTGACTAATAGTTCATTAAATGTATGTTCTAAATTCCATCTTCTTGATCGTTCGTCGTGGTCCTCGACTGACTTACACACTTGAAAATCTCTTTCAAAGCGCACTAACAAAACTCTACAAAAGCACTGACACCCATCACGCGCCGCCTTCTAATTTTTCTCTCTTTCTATTAGACTAGCACGGTAGTTGGTCGAAACAGGCCCTCTTACGATGCGCTGAAACCCGTATTTCTCCACCAAAGGGGGGAGAGAAGGGGTCACATATGGGGATCTTTGTTACATACTACTACCTACCCCCAGCATCATGAGACCCCAAGACAAACCCCCAAACCCGCAGTTTTGCGGGACGGGCAATAAAGACGGGTGGGGATCCAAACATCAAGAGATTTTGTGGGAATGGAGTCAAAAACCTACGACACGGTCCAAGGCTTGAAAGGTTTTCCCACTCTCCATCTCCACCTGGGTCGATTCTGTCCTTCTAGCCTTTGCCTGACATCCGATCGCACCCGACTCTCGTGGAGCCCTCTTTCGTAAGATTGATAAGAGGAAACAGCGATGCTTCATATACGGCTGCTGCGTGAGGCTCTCAACTGGGCATCTTGCTCCGTGACCGATAACGGGGGGGCTTTGCCAGGATACGCTGTCGAACCGCTGCCAGGCAGAAGCATTTCCGAGTCGAGTATTGGAAGAGCCAAGCAAAGTAGGAACCCCGGCTTGGCTCCCGAGTGACGGTTTGACAAGGCAGGCTCGTCGTCAGGCGTCGATGGGTTGGTTCACCTTGCCTTCACCTTGTCCCATCCCATCCCATCACCCTTCTTCAGCCGCAGACCCCGTCCCGGGGCGACAGAGTCGCGGTAGTCACTGGCTAGCCAAGAAACTGGGCTGTTTCTTGCGTCCCAGAAGATTGGGCCCGCTTGGGAGTTTAGAAATGCCTAGTTGGGCCATGCCATCAAAAGTCGTCGTGAACAATCACTCACTTTCAAGTCATCAACGGCTGCACCCCAATGTTGAACCCAGGTAGGTACATAAGCTTGTCCTCCCCAGATAACGTTAATCATCCCCAAACTCCCCCAAAAAGAGGGAGACAGATCTTGCGGGGGAAAGAAAAAGAGGGTGAGATGGTCAGCTAGAATTGCTATCCGGACCGAAAAGGCCTGCTGCGCTTCAGAGTGCCTATTCGGGTCTGAGATCGCCGGGAATAAGTAGAGATCGCAATGACCATGTGGTGCGCGGCATGAGGTTCTAGAAGCCGAAATGAAGAAGAGTACGCCACAGCCGTTCCCATGCTCAGGCCGTTCGCATAAGGCTGTGTATCTCGTTAGAACAGCCCAGCTGAGCGCGACTGTGGCGTCTCTGCATGGCATGAGACAGGGGCACCGACTTGGGATATGCCTGCCACTCAAAGAGCGGCTACACAAGCACAAGAGTCATGTTATTGCCTTGGGTCGCATGTAGGGTACTGCAGCTGTTCAACCATGTATACAATCCTCCTGAAGATGTTATATACCGATCCATGATCCAAGACGAGACCTGGCATCGGCCTCGATAGCTCCCACAACGAAAACCACATCCGTATATCCAATATTCGGTATAGACAGATCCAACAAAAGAACGTCCTCCCTCCTATACCCATCCCGTATCCTGCTTACTCATTTGTCTCTTCTCCCATCCCCATCCCCATCCCCCCGCATATCGCTTAAGAGTTTGCCATCATCTCTCACGTGTTGTGCGGGAATTACTGAAGCGAGTTGCCGTTGTTGCCGATGAGGTTGGGGGAGTTGAGGAGGTTACCCGTGATCTTGCCAGCGGTGGCCGTCGTCTTGAGCCAGTTCGTAACGCTACTGACCCCAGCCAGGCCCTGAACAGAGATGCCATACAGAGCAAGGCCGACGATGTGGGGAGTGGCCATCGAGGTGCCGCTGATGGTGCTGGTGGCCGAGTTGCTGGTGTACCACGCAGAGAGGATGTTGGTGCCGGGGCCAAAGATGTCGAGGACGCTGCCATAGTTGGAGTAGTCAGCGATGGCCCAGGAGCTGTCGATGGCACCGACGGTCACAGCGCTAGGAGCCGAGGCGGGGGAAGTGTTGCCAGCGTTCTGCGCCTCGTTTCCAGCAGCAATGACGGAGAGAACACCAGAGCTGGAAGCAGATTCGACAGCATTGTTGAAGGTGGCCGAGTAATCGCCACCCAGAGACATGTTGATGACTGACTTGGTGGTGCGACCCTTGGAGATGATATCATTGACGGCCCAGTTGAAGCCAGACAGGATAATTGAGGTGGTGGACTGCCTCCCCTGGAAGACCTTGACAGCAACAATGCTGGCCTTCTTGGCAACGCCGTACGTCTTTCCGGCGATCGTGCCAGCAACATGAGTGCCGTGCCCAGCCGTGTCAGCGTTGTCACCGCTAAAGGCAGACCAAGCCGCAGTAGCACGGCCCTCAAACTCGTTGTGGGTGGCTCGGATGCCCGTGTCGATGACATAGGCATACGTGCCCTGGCCAGCAATTGTGTCGTAGATGTAGCTAGTAGAGCCTCGAGAGCGATGCGAGACAGTTCCGAGGCCCCAGGTGGCGCTCTGCTGGGTGGTCAAGGCCCTCTTCTCCAGATGACCCTCTTCGGCCTCTTCCGCCATCCAGTCGAGCGTCCAGACACGGTCTTGCTCGACAAGTTCAACCTGTCAGTTGTATTAGTGCCATTGGTAAAAGCGCTGAAATGGGGCCTTCTCACAAGGGGGCTGTCCTTGATTTCCTCAATGGTCTCCTTGTCAAAAGTACCAGCGTAGCCCTTGAAGCCATACTTGCCATCGTAGGTGAACTCGATGCCGTTCTCGGTGTCACGCTTGGTAAAGCTACGCTTCTGAACATCATCGACCCACTTGAGGTGGCCCTTGAGCTCTGTAGCCTTGATATCAGACTTCAGAGTGATGATGTAACTGCCTGGAATGACCTTGCCGCTCTCATCCTCGGCCACGGGAGCGCCTAGGACGAACCCAAAGAGGGCAGTCGCAACAATAGTGAGGTTCTTGAAGCTGACCATGGTAAAGATGTTTGAGAGAGATGGGTAAAGAAGTGATTGTTGATGCTAGAGTGTCTGTGATGATGAGAAGACACGTCTGTTGAAGAGGAAGTATACCGACTTATATAGGCGTTGAAACGTATGCTCATGTCCGTCTGTGTCATCATGGGTCTTCTGCCCATTGCTCTCAAAGTGCAGACCCATGATCCTGCAGTCCTTCTCAGACATGGAGCTTCCTCAGCTGCATGGTAGAGGGGAGGATTGTCGTCAACTTCCTCTTGCGGAGAAGAGGAGAAGCATCGCACGCTGTCATCGCACTGTAGGTGATAGTACCAATCGCAAAGAGGAAGGCGAGATGTGATGAACTGAGGCAGCAAAGGCCATTCACGATGGAGGGAGCTCAAAAGTCCTTGAGAAGTGCAAACATCAGGCCTGTGGCCAAGCGTCAGAGGCTCAAGAGGATGCATTGGCGTCTTCGCCATGACGATATTCCCCGACGATGTGGCCGGGATTTCGAAACTGGGGTTGGATAGAACCTTTTGGGAGGGTGTGAACCGGCCTGTGGATGGAATGGATTCAGAGACATCGGTAAGCCGTAAGGCGAGGGTGATGGACTGGAGCAATGTTGGCGGACCCGGCAAAGGTGATATGTCGTAGCCGCGTCGAAAGAATCTCCTTGACCCGTTCAAGATCGACGCAAATCAACAAGTAGAGGTTAGAGTAGCCACATGACTAGAGTTCTTCCAGTTGAGAGGTTCCTGCCGCAGCAGTGACTTGCTAGCGCAGAGAACCGCCCGAGTTCCTCGAGACATGACCGGAAGGGAAGGCAGATGTCTTAGAGCCGTTGATTGGGGGGCGAGAACAGGAACATGGCCACTCGGAGTCAAGGATCAGGCCGTAAGTGATGCATAAACCGAAGGTTGTCGTTGCAATTGTCACCTGGAGGCTCATAGCCAAGAGTCAACCAGGCCTGCCCAACCGGGTAGTTCCTCTCCGCAAGTTGAGCACATCCAAGCTCGGCACGGGAAACCCCTTGATTGATTAGCCCTACCAAGGCCAGAACCGGCTGGGAAGGGCTACACGCCTTTGCCCCGGGCCACACAGCCAAGGTCGATAACCAAATCAACTTCCTGTTTAGGATACTTGAGCCGTGTCGGTGCGCATCACTACCACAGCAGGCCTCCTAGAGGATTGCCAAGGCCGGAGATATTTGGACGCTTGTCCTCTATGGAGTATGAGGCTAAGCTGATGGAAGTTGATCTTGGCCAGGAAGTCGTGCCAGGAAGCCGTGCCGGGTTTCAAGGAGGGCAGCGTGATGTCGAGACGAGGGGTTGGTTGAGGGTGGCCTTGAGCCAACCACGGCCAAGTCTAGTGTTATCGCAAGTTTCTGATTCTGCAGCATGTGCGTCCTTCACGCAGGCAGCGTCGAGAAGAGTCGACATCCTGGATCTGTCGCGATCGCGGTCGTGGTGTTGAGATGAAGATGTTGGTGGAAGATAAAAGTGGAGATGAAGCTAGAGATGGGACGGGCAAGAAGTGGAGGAGATCGCCCGCCAAGACCGCCAAGACGAGGCAGGAGATCCTCACCGACGCTCGGACCTCCTCTTCAAAAGCCGGGATTTAGCGGGCCGTTCCAGACAAGACTCAGCGGTCTTAGGCGCCAACGCCTCCCGAGAATCAAGCAAATTATAGCGCATATTCACTGACGTTGTGGGCAAACTCCCCTAAGCCTTCAGTGGAAAGGGTTCCCGTCTGCCTTCCATCCATCCTTCCTTCCTTCCGTCTCCCGCCCTTCCCAATCTTCACCGATATGTGGCGACCAACCTTCCTCCTTCATCCCTGTTTCTTCTCTGCCAACACGCCATGCCTTTTGCAAGGATGGTTCATGCAATCGCTATCAACAACCTCCGGTCATATGTTACAAAAGTTCACAAGGGATTGCTTGTCTTTTGTCGTTTTCCCTCCGCACTGTCACCTTGGCTTATCAAGTCTAGGCCCTCCATCGACATCGGACAAGGCTCCACCCCCGCCTTTGAAGCCATCCCCGGACAACACCAGACAGGGCATCCCGTCAACCCCCACGACAACACACAACCACTCACCGGAGACCTTTTGTGCTGTCTTGGTCAGGAGACCTCAACGGTTGGGCCGTCTGTCTTGGCCATCCACGATATTGCGCCCAAGTCCGTCATTGGCTGTCACCCTTCACCCCTTGCTTCCGCTTTTTGCATATCCTTCGACCTTCGCTTGACCCGGGAGCGTCCCGAAACCACGCCGCAGAGTTGCCTCGGCCCGCTCGAATCCTAATGATCTCCGTAGCGGGATCGCTGCTTGTCTCATTCAAGAGAACCGTGACAGTGCCGTGGCTGGAGTTGACTGTACACCCGGCTGACCTGGAATGGCTCTGACCATGAGGTTATCACTCGACTCGCCCTCCGCGTATGGGTAGTTGATGCAAACCGCTGCAAGGATCAACTATGTCCTAGACAGTCTACCATGAACGACAGACGGCCTTGCTGCCTTTTTCGGTTCTGCTGGCCTGGACTGTGGGAGATCAACTCTCCCTACTACGAGGAGGTGACGGTCTCAGGAGTTCATCACCACGGAATCGAGACGTCTCCTGAAACGGGCATGATCAACAATATGACGGCCTATCTCGCGATGCTCCGAAGACCCTTGCCTTCTTTCTTGCCAAAGACTATCCTCAGTGCAGCCACCAGCTTCAGTCGCCGTTGCATGAGTTCTTAAGTCCAGAATCTCGGGCTGCAAAAGTCCTTGCCACACTGAAAATTCCCGGCTCCTTCCTATACCGTCACCGGCTTCGAGCACGATAGCAATGTCGCGATAGGTCGCTCTCTTAGTCAATATCGCAAAACGACTATTGCAACTTACGCCATCCTGAAAATTGATGCGAAAGAGACAAAGGTTCCCATGGCTTCAGAAGTAGCAGGGGTATTAGGATGCATGCCTCGGCTCACGAATGACCGGAGGGGTATAGCACCTGCTGATGTGCTGCCAGAGTCGACAGGAGTGCAGGCCTATTACGCGAGGAGACAATGTTCCGAAGCCTTCTAGACTACGCACATCAGTTGACAGGTTCCTCCCCAGCCATCGTCAGGCATGATCTTCATCCACTCAGGGAATGCAGCCCATCCTGCCTGCCTGCCTGCCGTTTCTCCACCCTTACCTCCCTCAACCACCGGTCATCAATCCCGTTCGACAATGACGAACTACTCTGTCTGTGATCTTCCATTTTTCTTTAATGGTTATCAAGGGGCCTCACTGCACCGATCGGCGGACTGACTGCACAAATCCGGGACCAGTACCCCCGGATTTAACGCCCTTAAACGGCACGACGCCATTTACCCCGGTACCATGATGAACCGGGCTCGAACAACATCACGTCCCTGGACGCCACCTGGTCGGGCAGGCCGCTGCTCGTTCACTCAGGGGCGTATGTTCTGGAAGCGGCATTGTCACTGTACATAACATAGAAGTTGCTTGAGTTGCTACGTATCTCAGCTAGGGGGTAACTATACTATCGAGAAATGACATCCAAACATTTCCATAGCCAGATCCCTATCATCAACTCGACCATGGATCTCCTCTTGCTTCTCAATGAGAGATTCGAGCAGCAACGCGGCTCTCTTGGCATTCTTTGTCGCCCCACGACTCATTCGGAATGCCGGAAGCGTATCGAGCTTCCCATTCTCCACCTCCAACACTGGCCTGGGCTTTGCTAGGCCTTTGAGCTGCTCAACCGCCCATTGTCTTCTCGATTCGTCCGGGCATTCCATACCGAATACAAAGGCCGGCCACATGAGGGCAGGGTGGACAGTCTTGTACTGACCACAATAATCAGGCTCTCCGTATGATCGTTGCATGAACTCCCATGTTTCGCTCAACGCCCCCTCCACTGTTGAGGTATGAGGCAGGTGCCACCAACATACACGGTGGAGATAGACGAATAGGATCCAGAAACTAGCGAGGTACACGCTGAAGATCTCTTCAAGACGAGTTGCCATGTCAGATGCCGTGGTTTTTGAAAGGTCGGCGGAGGTAAGGGATATGGCGGACGGCCGTTGGGCCCAGAGATCCCACAGTTCGGCCTGAAACTGCTTGCCGACCAGCGCAACCTCAAGCTCGTCGTCTGGCGTGAATCTTGAGCGATGATGCTTATCGAGGGATCCTATATGCCGGAAATAGGCTTGTGTCTGCAAGTACCACTCTGCAGCCGGCTGGAGAATGGCGCGAAGCACAATCTCCTTGACATCAACCGTTGTCAAGGCGGGGACAACCGTGGCGCTATCTCCGTGCTCTGAAACATCTGTAACGGACCCGGCTGACATGGTTTGGAAACTCTCTTGACCTCCAAGAGAATTTTGTCTTTCTTTAGACTCCTCATAGTTGCAGCTGACGATCTGTATAGGAAAGCGGGAGACAATGTTGAGGGCCTTGGGCGAGAGGATCGGAGGCCCTCCGAGGTGTGTGGCCTTGCTGTCGAGTGAATTAAACCAGGACAGCAACTGTCGAGAGTACCAGGTCCAGTTGCAGCCGCTACTGATGATGACGTCGGCTTGGTCACAAGGAAACGTGGAGTCGCTTCGCTCAGTGCCCCGGTCACGGATGACCTGAATCCAGGCCAACAGGAAGACGGCCGCGAGGAGTTCATTCATTTCTTGTTCCTCAGGGTGATGCTTCCTTGAGGTTTGCTCGATGACCTGGCTCTTGGCTGCTTCATAGCGTTCGGCGATTCGGTTGCCGCTGTCGTCTGAATCTGAAGCCTGGTCGCAGAAATCTGGGTCGTCACGAGCCAAGACTTCCTCGAGGCACAAGAGGGCATTCATGACGGCACCGTTTTTTGAGCCCAGGCCAAGAAGATATCTCTGGAGGTATCGCCATCGCCTGATGCCACCCATCAGCATAGCAGCCGGGGGTTGCATAATATTCCCAAACATGGCCAGGTCATCTGAAGGTTGGCTTTGGTGGGGAGGACAGTTGTCAGAGACACTCTTTGTACTCTGTCGAGAGCTGCCATGGTGTCTCTGCTCGGTTCTCGAGGGGGCTTCTTCCGGCACAAGGGCATCTGTCGTCGGTTCCGGATCAGAATGAGGGTGAGGCAAGGTTCTGATAGTCGATGGGATTGGTGTTGGGAGGTCTCCAGGGCCGCGTTCCAACTCAATGCAAGGTAATGAACCAAGTCTCTCCTGGCTTCCGCTGTCGAGGGATGCTGCAGTTGCAGGTTCCATGAAGCTCCCAAACTCTCCGGTCCAAGTTGTACCAAGATCAGGAACTTCACGGTATGCATGCCCAAACACGGTCATCGAGTCGTCCAACCAAGGCAGGGACATGAACTGTGCCATGTGGTCCTCGGTGAGAGTGAACGGGCCTTGATCCTCATTGTTCGTATTCGAAGAGGTCATTGGAGAAGGGCTATCAACCGGCATGGCGAGAGGAGCTGAAGAGCTTGGCAGCGGCAGCAGCTTCCTCTGTGCCTTTGGTTGCGAATCCACAGCCGATGTTCTTCCCGCATTATGGTTCCCTCGCGGTCGCCGTAGGTAGCGGCATTCAAGATGAAGTCGAGAGCAGTGGCTGCATACGGGATACGCCTCATCACATCGAACATGGCGTCCTTTGCAAGTGAGGCAGCCCAGCCGTGATCTGGCAGATCCCCGCCCTCGTCGTGACGTAGGACTTGTCTTTGGGGTACTGCGGTCGGGCATGATGGGGTGCTTCGAGAAGCGTCATGAATGTCAAGATGCAAACAGGGAAGAGCTGCAGAGGCAGCAAGGCGTTGTTGAGCATCGATGTTGGCCACCTAACGTTAACGATTCAGGGTTCATCACAAGGATCTCTGGAGGAGCTATGAGCTTAAGCGAAGAGGGACGGGGAGCATCCAGCCCGTGTCTGCCCTAGCTTGCTTCGACTACGGGGAGATTGAAGAGACGAGCAGGGGTCCAGAACGGGTGGGCTCTACGGTGAGGGAGGCAAAGAATCTGGGGTCAAGGAGGCGGATCTGAGTGGTTGGCTTTGCCTCGGTGAAGATAACAAACTACCGAGCAACTGCCAGCGGCGAGGCTATTCCTTTCTGATGCAGGTCGCAACGAGGGCTGAGCCATGATTCGCCTACGTAGTAGGTTATCGCCATTCCTTGAGGCTAACGAACTCTAAACACCCCGCAATACGCAGCATCGCGCCATGTGGAGGATGACCGAGGCCTCGTTAGGACGATCATGTCCCAGCTTTGGGTGCTGATAACTGATTCATAACCAGCTCTCAAGCTCGTCAGAGGCTACTGATGTTGAAGACGCCTCCTCGATCCGAGCTCTTGGATCAGCCTTGACGAGAGCCGGTCGATCTGCTGTAACTCTACACTGTGGAGAGCAGAAGTTGCGGTTGAATAGTTAAGGATGCTCTTGTGAAAGGTCAGTAGTGAAAGTTTCCATGTCTTATCGCTTCAGCAGCTCCATTGCGACAGTTCAATCAAAATTATTCTAAGGAGCAGCTGCCTTTGGATTGTCTGAGGGCCCAGAACCTGGAGCTGCTCTCCATCCAAGCGAGAGATCTACTGGTGAGCCATCTATCACGCCGGTGTTTTAGTCGTAGGCCGTCTCTCCTCGTGGAGCTATTGGCCCGTTTTCCGACACCCGACACTTCCGACAGCTTGACTACATCCCTAGATGATACTCTTGTATTTACTATGGCAGTTGACGCACCGAAGAAAAGGTGTAAGTGAACTAGGGTGACCAGTATTCTTGACATCGGGACTTGTCTTCTCATAGAGACTAAGTGTCAGGTACAATTAAGTGGCCAGTTTCAGAACATCAATTCAGCTGTTCAAGGCATGAGGCACAAAATTCGGCTCAAGTCACAAGTTTGGATCATTCTTTGGCTTCATGTGCTAATAGACAGTATTTAGAGTCAGGTTCATTTAGGTGATGGTTCAGTCAAATGTAGTTGTTCTCATTTAGGTATACATCTACAGCCCCTGACTTGCTTCTCATCAACTCCACATACATCACAGAGAACTCTTTTGCTTCTCTTCTTCCCCCTGCTTTCCTTCAACCTTGACCCCATCAGTCTTCTCAGCCGCTGCCAGTCCCGGCACGTCCTTGAAGACGGCAAAGCTCGACGGCGTCTCCTCAAGAACGGGGAAGTGAAAGCCGCACTCGGGGCACTGCTCGTGAAGAACAGCCTGCTCCTCGGCGAGGTTATACTTTTTATCCTGCGTGTGGTTGCAGACGGGGCAGACGCGCAGCAGCCGCGTGCCGACGAGCTCAAAGTTTGTGATGATGTCCTCCATGATGGCGCCGTTTGCGGCCCACGACTTGCAGTGCTTGTGGTACGTGTTCTTGTGCCAGTCGTACAGGGCCCCGCGGCTCGTCCAGAAGCTGCACTCGTTGTACCAGCTCCTGTCGTCCGGGTGCTCCCACCAGGTGAGGTGCAGGAAGCCCGGGAGGGTCATGAGGTGGCGGCGGGTGTCGGCGAAGAGGACTTTGAACTTTTCGTAGGCGTCTGGGCTGGAGAAGCGGACGCGCTGCATGCTGAGATAGATGGGCATGATGGATGTTTTGAAGATATTGTAGAGTGTATGTAGTTGAGTATGTGATTCAGAGTTGAGAGAGGAGAGTTGAAGAGAGAGTCCCCTACAACATGCCTCTCTCTGTCTTATATATACACCTACTACTTCTCTTATCAAGCCTCTACCGTGTACTCCCGTGGCAGATCTTATTGTAAATACACACCAACCAGGCAATTATTACCGTCGTGATAGCAAGTAATCGACAAACCACCCATCATCATTGGCCTGCCCCCAAAAGTCTGGGGAAGCGGGGTCGAACTCGATAGAGCTATCATAGCCGCCCCCCTTTCCGACGTGAGGCTCGTCGGGAATCTGACCAATGGAAAGCTTATTCTTTCTACAGGACGCCTTGGGATGCCATCGCCATGGGGTCAAGTTTTGCGACGACGTCGTCGGGAAAGGGAGAGGTCTGAGCGGTGGTGAACAAGCTCGAGACGGACTTGAGGATGAAGTATATAATATCAATGGGTTTTCTTGATGGATTGTGATTCTTTATTAACCCACAACACTGAACAACACTTGAACTTTAATTCTTCATTAGCTACCACAGAGAAAGCAATACCTCAAACTCTTTTCTCAAACTCAAGACATCATGGCCCAACCCTCCACTCACATCATCCACGGCGGCAAGCAAGTCCCCCCCGCCAGCAAATGGACCCCCTTTGAGTGGGAAGAACCCAAGCTAGGCAAGCAGGTCCACGGCGAAGTGTCCCCCGCTCGCGCCTTTGGCGTCTCTGGGGATCTCTCGTCTGGTTTCTGGAGAACAGGCCCTACCTCTCCGGGAGCGAGGTCCGACGGCTCCCACAAGATCACCTACTCTTCGCCCCTGGGAGACGAGACGGCCTGCGTCATCGACGGGTCCGCTACCCTCACCGTCGTCTCCACGGGGGAGAAGCATCACATCGGGCCCGGCACCATCGTTAGCTCTCCCAAGGGGTTGGAGGTGCAGTGGGAGATTGACGCGCCCTTCTTCAAGAAGTTCTGGTGCATCTGGAACGGGACCAAGGCCACGCCCAACCCGCCGACTTCTCTCCAGATCAACCACGTCAGCGACAACCCCGCCGAGTGGACAGACTACCACTTCAAGGAGCCAAAGGAGGGAGACCTCGTGGCCGGAGAGCTCTACTTTATCAAGACCGGTGGCTCCACGGGCACCATGCTCAGCGGCGTCTGGCGCTCGGGCAAGGGCATCGCGGGATCCGACGTCGACGAGGACGGCACCCTCAGGACTCCCTACACTGGTGTCCTCGGTGACGAGACCATCTTGCTCCTCGAGGGCGAGGTGGACGTGGTGGAGACTGCGAGCGGTGCCAAGCATAGCTTCAAGGCGGGAGATGCCATTGGGTTGACTTCTGGGATGCATATTACTTGGACTTCCAAGGGGCCGTTTACCAAGAAGCTCTGGGTTATTACTCGTGACGAGCTTCCGGAGGCGTAGGGGGGTATGTAGTGTTGTAGTGCTGGTGAACAGCGGGAGATGGTTGTTTCATGACTGTTTGGACTTTCTGAGGAGACTACTATCCAAGAGTAACAATTTCAGGGTTGTATTTTGCCAGTTTATTGCATGCTCATGTGTAATAACTTTGTGGACGTGAAGTTTTTAAATTACCCCTATTCATCAACTGCTTACTTGTCCCTGTCATATTCCCCCTATCTTGGCTCAGTAACTTTGATGCTCAGGGGCTCCAGGCAAGACTCTATCTCTCGTTAATCGCTACTGAACTCAAGAAAGTGCAAGCTTGCTAAATTGGTTTGCGGAAGGGGTTCTTTGGCCAAAGGGTGATGTGCAGATCAACATCTTAAACTTGGTTGTCCAACCAAACGTCGCATGCCCCTGAACACTATGTGGTATCGTGCACAATTGGATCAGTCATATCATTCGATACGCCATGTTTGATTCGATTGCAGGTCAATTTTTCAAGTCATGATTCCATACAGTAGGTAGCTAACCCATTAGACAAGCCCATTAGTTGTGCAGCCCCAAATACTGCGTCGTGACAACAGTCGCTTCCGCCGCCCCCTTCACTCCGATGCGCACGATCTCACCAGGAACAAGATCCACCAGATTGTCCTCAAACTGGACTCCATCGTCCTCACACTCCAGCGCAAGCCCCTTGATTGGCACCTCGGCGCTAACCTCCACAGCGCTGGCTCCGTCGACGAGCTCAACTCGGAGGTTCTTGGGCTTCTGAAGGTGCAAGTACTTGTGTGGCTCGGGCCAGTTCACATAGCGAGCGACTTGCTTGCCATCTTGGTAGAGGTATGCAGCAACGACAGTGCGGGCTTCGAGGCCAGCATTTGGCGTTTCAACAGGCACGTCCAAGGTTGCAATCTCGGTTGACCGGTTGCTCTGGAGGACAAAAGATGGAGATACCGTCTTAGAGTAAGTCTCCTTTCCAGTCTCGATGTCCCAGGCCTTGACGACGCAGTCTGCCGTCACATCCTCCAGCTTAAGGTTGCTGCCCCAGATCTCAACTTGGACCTTGGTGTCGATGTCCACTCGCGTGTGCTTGGTCTTGGGGTGTTGGTGCTCGGCACGCGTCATTCCGATTGTCACCGGGGCCAGCTCGCGCTTTATGGTGTAGTACGAGTGCTTCCGTCGCAGGTAAAAGTCACAAATGCTCCAGGAAGTGACAGGCCAGCAGTCATTGGTCTGCCAGACCAGGGCGCCGCTGCAGTACTCCTTGTTGGGGCCCTGCCACTGACGCTTCCAGAGTCGATATGCCGATGCGAGACACTCGGCTTGCATCAGCTGGGTGCAGTAGACGTAATATTCAAGCGGCTCGTGGGAAAATCGGAAGTTCTCGGCCATATAGATAGCCAGAGACCGCAGTTGGCCGTCGGCTTTGTTGTGAAAGTCAATAGTCGACGAGCTGGAGAATCTCTCAGGGTCTTCTTTGCCCTCGGGCAGGTAGGCGTCGATAGTTTTGATGTTGGGGAGAGCTTCCATGCCAAACTCGGACACGAACCGCCCAACGAGCTTGTCAAAATCCTGATATCGTCTCTGAGCTCCGTGCCAGATATTCCATTGGTGGATATCTCCAACGGTAGGATCAGTACTGTCATATCCACCCCAAGGGCTACCAAAGTGGTAGATGGATCCAGGGTTAACGTCGCTGCAGGCCTCTGGGAGGATCTTTTCGTAGATGTAGCGAGCCGGGAAGTTGGTCTTGAGCCAGCTGTCTGGGTCCTTGTCATCAGCGTTATATGTGAGCTTTTCCGACTCTGCAACTTGATAATCCTCATTGTTGCCAGCCCAGATAACAATAGAAGGATGATGACGCAGCCGCTTGATGTTCTCTCGAGCTTCACGGTCAATCGACTTGCGCAGCTCAGGCCAGCAAGGATAGTTTCCACAAGCAAACATGAAGTCTTGCCAGACGAGAATGCCGGCCTCGTCACAAGCATCGTAGAATGTGTCAGCTTCGTAGATACCTCCTCCCCAGACACGGATCATGAATTGGTTACCCTCTGCCACAAGTTTAACCCAGTCATGGTATCGCTTATCGGAAATACGGGGGAGGAATGTATCAGCGGGGATCCAGTTGCTTCCCCCGCAAAAGACGGGAACGTTGTTGACTTGGAAGAAGAAGCTGGTTCCAGACTGCCCTTCGAGTTCATGCTGGACGAGCTCAAGTCTGCGAAGACCAATTTTCTTAGTGGTAGAGTCAACCTTAGTCTCATCTTCGAGAAGCGTGGCTTGGATGGTGTATAGGGGCTGCTTTCCGTATCTGATGGGATACCAGAGTGCTGGGTCTTGAATGTGGAACGTTGTCGACACTTTCTTGTCTTGGACATCGGTGGTAGTTGATGCAACCTCCTTTCCGTCGAGGAGAACGACGAGTTGGGCCTGTGATGCCTTGCCCTCAACGTTTGCGTGAACTACAACTGTGGCAGTCTTGAGCGATTCCTCAACGTCGACTTGGGCGTGCAAATCGTAGATACGGGACTCGTAAACTTCTAGGTTAATAGGCTTCCAGGGACCGCAGGTGAGCATAGCAGGGCCCCAATCCCAGCCCTAGCAACTCTGGTTAGGGAATGCGATCCATGATAAGCTTTCAGCCACTTACCCAGTGGTATTGCGCTTTCCGAACAGGCAGCCTCGAAAAGTCGCCATTCCAGCAGACGTACTTGTGATCCGGATGCTCATCCACCAACTCCCAGCCTTTCAGGTAGGCGCTCTCAAACGTGATAACCAGCTCGTTCTCGCCGTCACTCTTGAGGTTTTCGGTGACGTCTACACGGTCCGAAGTAAACATGTTGTCTGTCTCCAGGATTTTGGTGCCGTTCAGCTTCACGGTAGCAAACGTGTCGAGCCCGTCAAAGGCCAGGACGGCACTCGCGCCAGGGGCGACTTTGGGGCTGGCAAAGGTGGTCTTGTAGACCCAGGCAGTCTCGCCGATCCATTGGACCTCATTCTCATTCTTGCCGACAAAAGGATCTGGGATCTTGCCGTGGTGGAGAAGGTCGAGGTGGACGTTTGTCGGGAACTGGGCGACGGACAAATAAGAGGCGTCTTCGTCTGTCGCCTGCTTGAAGTGCCAGTTCTGGTCGATTGGGGTAACTGTGCGGGGAGTCATGATGGAGGGACTATATCGCAGAGAGAGTATGGAGAGATAGGTATGAGGTGAAAGGAAAAAGAAGGAATGTAGGTGAATGGATCAAGAATTGAGGCTATTAAAGGCTCGAGACAGGAATGCGATGGCCTAACTTGTGATCTGATGATTGATGCCTCTTGCGTTTTAGCCGGCAGGTGCGACGAAGGAAGGAAGGAAGAGGGGTTGTTGCCGTTGAAGTAGGTACTCCATAAAGTGACGGACAATCCTCGTAAGACATCAACTAAAAAGGACATCCCCTCAGTGGCTGGGTTCAGACATCAATGGCCTCTTGACTGGCCAATACTCATTCGTCTCAACTGCTACAACCAAGAGAATCCTTGCCCTCGACGATGCATATATGGAGCTCGTCCGCATCGTCGCGCCGTGCATCCGACGTCCCGTCAGATCCAGCAAAGCTCCATAACCTCTGCCCACTGCGGCTGGCAATTCTACATACTTGACCTTGGCCATGTGCTTGGCTGCAGTCGAGCGGCTAAATAGAGAGTCGAATATGCATGTTACTTCGACTCAGACATTCAAATCATGAGCCGCTTCAGTTGCTCGCCAGCCCGTCCAGTTCAACGACAAACAGACCATTCAACACCAGCTGAGTGCACTAGAGGAAGGATCTTATCAATCAGATAAGCCCTAGCATGATCCTCGTCTCTCTTCAATCCACTTTCATGTCTGTTAGCTTGATGGCCTCCACTTTGTTCAACTTGAAAGAGGAGCATGTCGCGCTGCAAGTTCGTGGTGGCCCACTCCCTCCGCACTCTCGACAAGAAGACGAGATGGATACTCGCCAAACAATCCAGTCACTTCGTGCGGGCGTAAAAAGGGTTCAAATATTAAGAAGCAAAATAGTACATCGTCTCGTGGTGGGATGGAGGAGTGCTTTCTTGGGGAACTTGTCGAGGTTATCTCGTAGCTGTTCCTTGTGATGTGTCTGTTTGGTGAATGAGAGAAAGCGAGGCATCCTGGTCATACATGTTGACTATTAAATACCCGTGAGCGAGTACATTTCCCAAAAACTGAGTCTCAGTCAGGCATGCATACGAGTAATAATAAGTGAACAGTATGCCTTCGACGGGGCAAACAAAGGCTCGACAGAGCACAAGTTCTTGACCTTGTCGTGTCCGAAGCCCATGGAAAGAACGGGTTGTTTCCTTGGCTACAACATCACGATACTGCTCAAGCCAAGTGCAGACCTAGAAACACCATAACTTCAACATGATCATCATGACTAGTTATGTACCGAATTAAACCCTCCCAAGTACCTCATCGACGACCAGGCCGATGCAGCCTCAGACAAACCTCGACATCAAACCAACAACCCTCTGCAGTGAAGCTGCTTGCTCGGTCTATACCCGACGCCAAACGAATGAATGCTTTGACACAAGAAAAACAATATTCCCAAACACTGCCGGCCTAATCATGCAATCCCGTTTCCCTCCCAGACAAAACAAGTGGCGTATCCATGACCCATGAGCTCCGAGCAGGAAAGATAAGAAACCATTCATCAACAGCAGCCGCCACCTCTGCGCCGGTTGCTCAGCGTAAACACATCCTCCCACTCCCTCAAGCTCCAGTTCTGCGTCCGGCCCTTACCCTTGCGTCTCCTCCTGAGACCGCTTAGGCCGTCATCCACCGTGGCTCCCGTCATGGAGCTCTTAATACTGCCACCGTCGCTGGCAGTATTCCAGCCGCCGCTGTCGCCGTATTGGATCCCGCTCGCTGGGTCGTCGGGGTCGATCTCCCCCAGCTCGATCTTTGTCAGGATCATCCTCGCCAATCTTCCAAAGATCTCGTCGACGCCCTCGCCGTTGAAGGCGCTCGCTTCCGTCACGACCGATATCCCTACCGTGCTAGCCCATCGGCTGGCATCAGCACGCGTAACCTCCCTGCCCTCGGGCGCGACAGTTGCTTTTTGCTGAGTGCCGGCGCTGATGGATGCACCGCGATCTCTACTCGTAGCTGTGCTCGTGTAAGAGCTTCCGCCAGCGCCGGGGGTGATGGTCGAGTTCGAGTTGAAGCTTGTCGGTGTCGGGGGCGGGAGGCTGGTATCGATAAGGGTATCGGTAAGATCGAGCTTGTTTCCCACAAGCAGGACGCTGAGGTTCGGGGACGCGAGGGCTCGTGCATCGTTGATAAAGGGTTGCAGACCGCGGAACGAGGCATGCGATGTCAGGTCGTACACGAGGATAGCGCCCGCGGCGCCTCGATAGTATGAGCGAGAAACGGATCGGAATCGTTCGGTGCCGGCGGTATCCCAAAGCTATGATCCCGTCAGCCTTCCTCGTCGAGTTGGACAATCATGGTTGGAGTGGACGCACCTGGAGCTTGATTCGTTTTCGCCGCGATCCGGTACCGACTTTGATGATCTTGGTCGCGAACTCGACACCGATAGTCTGCGACGACAAGACCCTCCATTCACTCTTGACGAAGCGATGTAATAGACATGATCTGTAGATCCGTGCAACTGGTCAGCCCAAATCTCGCGCACGCAGCATGCCATCGGCGACCATATCTGCGATGGCTCCCTCGTTCACCGGTTATCTTTGAGGATGACGCACTTTCCTGTTCCACTGGGTCCAAGCAATATGATCTTGGCCAGGTAATCATACATGCTCCCCAGCTCCTGTATCACAGTCAGCCGTGCCGCATAGCATGTCTACTTTCCGGCTCGCCTACCTGCTCCCGGGCGGTCCCCGAGCTTTCCTCGCTCGCGCCGGAGTGCCGGCGAGGCCTGGTCATTGCGGCGGCGCTGGGCGGATGACGAGATGGCGGATTTCAATGGCGGACAGGTTTCAGGCGGTCGAACGATGTCGCATCTAGTCTCAGCCCGGTCGCGGGGGATAGAGTCGTCGCGGTGCGTTGGAGCAGAGTCGGTTAAAGGATTAATAGGAGGTCAGTTTAGCGGTTAGATGTAGGAGGCAAAGATCGGGACAGGCGGCCTCGTCTTTTTGGTGTGTGGTTGTCGAATCCAAGACGACAATGCGAACCCTGGAAAATCCATGGGTGTTTACTCGGTACTGTCTAGTGGTACTGGATCGTTGGCGGCCTGTCCGGTGAACAGGGGTGGGTCGCCTACAGAGAGCCCCTGTAAATAGCGTCATTGTTCGCTTCAGCGCAGGTGACGCTGAGTGGGGAGACTTGAGATAACACCACAATACGCGTATCGTCATTACCGAGTTCCGAATATTCTCAGCTTCACTGAACATACCTATTGCCACTGGTTAGTCATCATACGAAACTCATACGAAACTCAAAAATACTTGCCTCTGAGAAGCTATTTTAGAGAAACCGAGAACTGGATTAACAGTTTGGCTTTGTCAACCTAGCATGTTTGATTGGAAACTGGGTCTTCTTGGGCCGAATATGGACCTTGGAGCATAATCACAATGGAAAAGTGGTCAAAATAGACTTGTGATCCCTAAATAGAGCCCATCGTCTCTCTACACATAGTTTCCTCAGAGGGTAACACTTATCGATATTGCATCCATGGATGCCCAAGAAGCTAAGAGAGGGTGCTCAGATGCTAGCAACAAAAATTCACTAGACAATCCCTGGACTATCTATCGCTGGTCTCCGTTTAAGTACGTCTTCACTACAGTACCTATCCATGGATATGCTGTCGGCTTCCAGTAGGCCATATGAGCTTGAGAGCGTGATGGACGATGACAGGGTAAACGAGTGAATCAGAGGCAAAGGCAGAACGGGAGCTAAGCATGGAGGCGGTCAAGGTAATGAAGATCATAGATGTGGAAGGACATTCATACTGAAAACAGCACAAACTCTATGCATGGTCAGATACAAGATTTAGCGAAACGACGAGAACAAGCGCCAGTTTCTCGATCAAGTGAGAGACAGCTAACGAGGGTACGCATTAAGACGGTTTGGAGACCGGAAGTCACGTTCATTATCCTTCTCCATCATCTTCAAACCTCGACATCCGACAAAGAGGTTCTTCTTCACCTACCACTATCGAGTCGCGATCATAGCGGCCTGCCGTGCTAGGTATTCATGAACTCGCTGGGGTGGTGAGCTTGGCAATGGATACCTGCTTGCCTCAAGTTGCAATCAACCACGGTGGCAAATTCAAGTTTACACTCCAATTACGTGGTAGGTTTACAGAAAAGAGTACATCATGGGCGTTTTTCGCTTTATGGATACCGCTTAGATGGTTTTCGGCGAAGTTGTTCTCCCTATGGTGGTTCAACAGCATTGCAACCCAGGTTTGTAATACAACTGAGCAGTCAGAGAAAGAGAATCCCGAAAATTTATGTTCTGGTTTCATGAAAATGTTCTGGTACTTCTAGCTCTTCTTTTTGTGTCTTATGATTTACATTTCAGCTTAGGAACGGCAATCTTCTCCCTTCCTTCTTCCCTTCGCTTCTTCTCATTGAGAATACTCTAGGGTAAGTAGGTAGGTAGCTGTCGAGAGAGCGGTCATTTCCATCTCAATTGCCAAATAACCAAGATGTAATGTGAATGCTCTCCCATTCCCCTCTTGGTATTCTCTCTGGCGTTTTTATCACGTAGGAAATAAAGCAGTGATGTGGTTGCGAATCCTCTCGCAACACAACACCTGTGGCTTACACGATTTGTAGAAACGTGGGATTGATGGTGGAGGATGGCTTGTCATGAATGGCCGTGGAGCCGCTACGGGACATTGAGACTTGGTCTTTTTCATATTTTTAGAGATAATGAAGACTAATTATAAACCTGCTAGATATAATATAGCCATCATCTAGTATGCTTCATCATCTCCATGGCGATCAAATGTCGTTGCTTCTGAAAAGACGCTTGCAGGGATGGCATCAGATGCCGAGGCACGCTCGGTCAGCCACCCCCAGATTCCCCACGTTCCGCCCGGACTTGTCAAACCAACATTCATCGATCATCAACCAACAACGTCGTTCTTAGTTTTCACCTTCTCTCACAGACTCGAATACTCGAATCACCTACAATGAAGATCCAAGGCCGCACATTCATAGTCTCTGGAGGGTATGTATGCGCACAGGCTCCTTCACATTGGATGGATGTCTCGCTGACCCGCTTGTAGAGCATCAGGCCTCGGCCAGGCTTGCGTGGAGGAAATCTGCAAGAATGGGGGCAACGCGGCCATTTTCGACATGAACGAGGAGAGCGGAGAGGAATTGGAAAAGAGTCTGTCCTCGTCGGCAAAGTTCTTTGTGTGTAACGTGCTCGAAACCGAGAGCATCGCAAGCGCCGTGCAAGGAGCTGTCAAGTGGGCCAAAGAGATGGGGAAGCCTCTGGGGGGCGTGATTCCTGCAGCTGGCGTTTCAACTCCTGCCACGGTAAATATCTTCTTTTTTCCCTCAAGGTACGAGATGTGGCTGATTAGAACTGATCTTCGTCGCTTAGATGCTCGACCGAGGGGGAAATGCCTTCAGCCTCGACGACTTCGACTTTGTGCTCAACGTGAACCTGCGCGGCACAGTCGACCTTGTGCGCCAGACTCTGGAGCACATCGCAAAGGTGGAGCCTGAAGGATCCGACAGCGAGCGCGGCGTCGTCATCATGGTCGCATCCTCGGCGGCGTTTGACGGCCAGAAGGGCCAGGTTTCTTACTCTGCGAGCAAGGGCGCCGTGACGGCCATGACGCTGCCCATGGCTCGCGACCTGGCCCGCTACGGAGTCCGGGTCGTCACCATCGCGCCCAGTCTCTTTGAGAGCCGCATGACCAGCGTGATGCCCGAAAAGGTGAGGAAGAGTCTTGAGGGCGCGATGGAGTTCCCCAGGAGGGCGGGAAAGCCGGCCGAGTTTGCGCAGCTGGCGCGGCAGGCCATTGAGAATGTCATGTTGAATGGCGTCGTGATAAGGTTGGATGGTGCCATGAGGATGCCGAGCAAGATGTGAGAGTGTGTCTGTCTCTTGGAGAAAACCACAAAAACATTGATTCTCTTACAATTGTTGGTATGAATTTTATGAGTGAGGGGAATATCGTATCAAACAGTTCCAAGTCGAGTTCACTGTGTGGTGAGGGTATCATGGATTGGATGGATGCCGAGATACTATCCGGCCTCAAGTCGGCTACCTACCTCGGCTAGTCACTCGAGGAATTGTCCCCTCATGAGATTGGTAATCAACATGAAGATCTCGATACAAAACAGCGAGAGAGAATGCAACTGAATTTTCTACAACCCGAAGGCTCCATCTTTGTTCCTGAGATAGCATCAAACTGGCCGTGAGCTCTTACACAGTGTCTATCAACTAACCACTGTGTCTGGATAACTCTTTATCCCAGACACCTCCTGCATCGGAGAAACCCCATCATCACCAACATATTTCACTCACAATGGCACCGATTAAAGTGGCCATCCTGGACGACTACCAAGGTCTTGCTGACCCGTACTTTGAAAAGTTGGACTCGGCAAAGTACGAGGTCGTCTCCATCAAGGACACGCTGCTCCCATACAACCACCCGGACAATCCGCAGTCGGGCAAGGATGCACTGGCAGAGAGGCTCCAGCCATTCGACGTGATCTGTATGTGACAGCAATAATCCTCCGTGCGTGCGCCCGCGTGCAAGAACAGGTGGCTGAACAAGATTCTGTAGGTTGCATGCGAGAGCGCACGCCCTTCCCCGCCGAGCTGGTCGCCCGCCTGCCAGCACTCAAGCTCCTGCTATCGACGGGCCTCCGCAACCGCTCCCTGGACCTGGAGGCGTTGAAAGAACGTGGGATCCCCGTCGCTGGCACGGTGGATAAGCTCCGAGCCGACATCAAAACGGTTGGGACCGACAGTACCACGCAGCACTGCATCACCCTGATCCTTGCCCTCGCCCGAGGCGTTGCCCGGGATGATGCCGCCGTCAAGGACGGAGCCTGGCAGACGGGCTTCGCGACTGGGCTGTCGGGAAAGACGTTGGGCGTCGTCGGACTCGGCCGATTGGGGGCCAACGTCGCGAGGATCATGACCGTTGCGTTCGGCATGAAGGTTATTGCGTGGAGCACCAACCTCACCCAGGACGCGGCAGATGAGAAGGCCAGGGAGGCTGGCCTTGCCGTCGAGGACTCGGACGGCGGCAAGACCTTCAGGGCGGTGACTCGAGACGAGCTGTTCACCGGCGCAGACGTGATCTCGCTCCATGTCGTGCTCTCTGACAGGTCACGCGGCATGATCACCTCGCAGGACTTGGCCAAGATGAAGAGGTCATCCTTCTTGGTCAACACATCGCGGGGGCCCCTCGTCGTCGAGCGGGATCTCCTCGACCACCTCAAGGCAGGGAGGATCCGAGGCGCCGCGCTCGACGTCTTCGACCCCGAGCCCCTCCCGGCCGATAGCGAGTGGCGGAGCAAGAGCTGGGGCAGGGACGGATCGAGCCAGGTGCTTCTAACACCTCACATGGGATACGTAGAGGAGGGGACTATAGGGTCTTGGTATGAGCAGCAGGTTGAGAACATTGCTCGGTGGGCCGGCAAAGAGTCCTTGCAGAACGAGCTGGCGTAGTTGTCGGACAAGCAGGAAGGGCGGCCATGGGTCTAGGGGGGGGGGTTTGTTTCTGGAAAGAATGGCTATGCAAAGAAGGGCCAGGTTTTCATCCGAACGATAACTAGAGCAGATCGACAAGAAACCTGAACCAACAGAGCGAAACTGGGCAGAGCCGCGTCCTATCCATGACCTAGACGGCTGACTGTGATAGGCTCCATAGTCGAAACACAAGGATGGGCAAAACTGAATCCCTCGATGCCACCGCTCCTGCATGAGAAGAGAATAACCCGAGCCGTATATTGGTCTACACATCTCCACCGAGATGCAGGCTGAGACGGGCCTACCCGCTCCGCATCCTCGAGCCTCACACCGGCCCAAGCTTTGTTCCTTTGCCCGGTTTTGCAGCTTGCTTTGTGGTCCGACGTCGTCTTTGTGAATCCTTGGCCCCGATGCCGGCAGATGGTGCATCACGCTGTATATATCCCCATGACTGTCGATCCTATCCCCCAAAGGAACTCTTTCCCTCAACCTCTATCAACTCGACACATCCTCGAGGGGGGGGGGGCGACCCGTCGTGCCGTCCCCCTCACTTCAGGCTGGAATGCGTAGCCTTCTGCTTTCATCTACTCGCAGAAACGCTGTGCCCTCTTCCAAACTCATGCTTTGCATGCCCAGGATTTTGCCATCCACGCAAGCTGCTCCTCTCCCCCCCGTTTCAGGCGTCGAGCTCGATAGCTCGTTGGCCACAACCACGCCAGCCGTATGCGAGTTTTTCTGTCTGATACGCCCAGGCTGAGAGAGAGGAAGAGGAGAAAGGTTTCTCCCCAGAGCCTTGCTCTGCGTTGTCGAGCAGAAGAAAGAAAGAAAAGAAAATGAGGCCAGCGAATTGGAGGGACCCAGAAGCGCCATGTTCCAGCGCAGCTGTCGTCCAACCCTCAATCTATGCCCGTTTTACGCCATCTTTATTAAACGGCATAGAAAAATGCCACCTCGTCCCCACAGTGACAGACAGACAGGCTCTGCTCGTCTTATCAGCCGGGCGCAGTATGAGACTATCGAACCTGCAGATAGATAGATAGTGTTGTTGTTTTGTGAGGAGAGAACTACTGAGACGGGCTCTCTCAGCTCGCTTCGGGGTCCGGGGCAGAATCCCATCTAGTTTGACAGCACTGAGACATGCCGAATTCGACATTTCGGAAATGTGACACCAGACGAAGCCACGAAATTTACTTTTCTTCTTCTTCTTTTTTTCTTTTATGCTGCGTGTGTTTGGTTATTCCACGAGGGAGTTAATCTGAACTGCGGGGGGGAGGGGGGACCCTTCTCGCGTGTGTAAGTCAGTGAATTTGACAGCTGGAGCACTCAGGCAAAGAAAACTCTTCAAAAAGAACAACGCAAGAAAATCAAGTGCTCGCTTACGCAAATATCACGGATATGTTGGGTGATGCCATCCTTGTAGTCGCAGATGTACATTATGTTCACCGGGGACTAGGGTTGCTCTACTTTTTAGCTGCACGACACCGAATCTTTGTTCCCATCCCTTCCCTTCCCCGCTCCCGCCTACAAAGCGAGATGGGAAAATCCCTGCCACCACCCAATAGCAAAGACATGGATGGATGGGCTCTATCGTGACCAACAGGGGAAGGGGTTGGACGCTCTGCTACGTATGTGCCGGATCTGCGTTTTGGAGGGCGCTTGTTGGAGAGAGTCCCGCATCCCCGCCCTTGCCCTTGCCGTCCCTTTTTTACGGAGAACTATACTGCCCATTGATTTACTAGGTACTTACTGACACCCCCCTGATGTGTCTAATCATCAACGATCTTGTTGTACAAGGGTCGAGGTCAAAGGGGGGGTGGTATCACAGCGTTTGGCGCAACTCAAAACCTAACCAGAACACGCGCGCGACAAAACGTTCACTCGATCAATGCCCGCCCGCGGCAGCTTGTGAAAGAAACCTGGATCTCTCTCTCTACTGTCGAGTCCACAATACATCCATACGTGCCGGACATGGGTTCCCATTTCGGAAGTGGGCTCGGTTCCCTCCTGTCTTCTCTCTCCCCCTTCCCTCCTCCGGGTATTCCGTCTTGTAAGTACAGTAACCGACCCAAGAGAGCTGAGAAAATACGAGGGGAGGGGGGAAAATGACGTAGCTTTAACCAATTCCTCTCGAGTCAATCAGCTCAGAAAGCCTTCAACGTCACCAGCTTACCTTGGTGCGAAAGAGAGAGAAAAGGGTCCCGCAACTCTCCATGACACCCATCTGCGTAAACACTTTTGCTGATGAGCACCGGCTAACGGAAGCAAACTGCCACAGCAGAGGGGAGATGATGGTGGGCAGTGGAAGAAAGTGGTGGTGCCTGTTGCACACGCAGCTCACTGAGACACGAAACTAGCTTCCCGACAATAGCACGAATGGGCGGCAGGTAAAGGTCTCATGCAAGCCCGGTTCGCCCATTTGATAATGCATCAGTTCAAACACAATGTAATGCACATGCGGGGACCGACGATCGTTTCCAACAGTAACAAAATAAAAAACCTTCCGTTTTTACTAAGCTGCACACCCCTGGTTTGGCTCCGAGACATTCCAACCGTCGGGTCCGGCAGGGAGCAATTGTCTGTATGCATTCTTTTGCCAGAGACCATGGCGTGGTCTCGATCCATTCAAGCTCATATGTATGCAGGCCGGGGGGTGTCAAGTACTGTATGCCTCTCCACACATATGGCCTGTCCTCCTTTCCAAAAGCAATCCATCCATGTCACGGGCTGGCGCTTTGCCACATGGGGGGACCACCGTCTTAGTCGAATATGCTTCGTCACAGCTGAAGAGCCAAGAGGGCATAGTGTCCCTCTCCCGAAGGGCGTCTCGGAGAACGCCTCTTTTAGGAGGAAGAGAAAGTAAAAAAGTCAATCAGGGTCCCCCGAAGGTGCTAAACAGTGTCGAGAGAGCTGAGTATGGGGTCTCGCTTAACAACTTGGACGAAGCATCGCGGGCTCTTTCTCGGAGCTGTCTCAGCTCCAGTTGGGCATGCAGACAGTCGGCAGAGCATTGAGTTTGCCTCGAGAACCCAGGAACCTTGTCGAATGCGGCTCAGGCAGGAAAACAACTCTCGCAGAGAGAAAAGGATTGTACTTGCAGCAAGCGCAGTCGTTACACCACTCACTGTGGGAGTCGGGCTCGGGACCCATCGTCTCCCCCCCGTGTCACTACCCACCCCTCGACCATCTATCACTGACTAGGGGCCCTTCTTGGCTGACAGGTAGGCCCAAGGTGTGTGTCCTGATGGAGAGGAATGATGGGGTCCCCCATGAGCTGAGATTATGTGGCTACCTACCCTCTTTTCCTGTCCCTCGAGATATATAATAACCTCTGGGTGCGCCATCATGACCACCTCCCTCGACAAGCTCACCAAGCAGCACTTCCTCACTCATCACTTCACTCCCAACCTCGTCTCTACAACTCAAAAAACCCCCTTCACACCAGCCGCAATGGCCAGATTCACATCCCGGTTTGGATCTTTCCAATCCCACTACTCTACAGAGCATGATGGCCCAGTTCAACCAGGCGAAGAGGGCCACCCTCTCCCGTCCAGCGCCAGGAACTCGGTCGTCGTCGTCCTTGGAGAGTTCTGCGGAACCTTCATGTTCCTCCTCCTCTCCTTCATCGGCGCGCAGACTGCCCTCGTCACCAACAACCCCTCAGACCCCAGCGCGCCTCTGCAGCCCTTCAGTCTCATGTACATTGCCGCATCCTTTGGAACGGCGCTCGCCGTCAACGTCTGGATCTTTTACCGCGTCAGCGGTGGAATGTTCAACCCAGCTGTAAGTCAGACCAGAATCACCTAAGTAAGCATACATACTAATTTATGGGTTTCAAAAAGGTCACTCTCGGATTGATGCTCGTCGGTGCTGTCAAGCCACTGAATGGCCTCCTGATCATCCCCACACAGCTCGTCGCCGCCATTGCAGCTGCGGCCGTCACGGATGGCCTGATCCCCGGCCCGCTCCTGGTCGCCAACACACTCGGGAATGGCACCAGCAAGGCCCAGGGCGTCTTTATCGAAATGTTCCTCACTGCTCAGCTGGTCCTCACCGTCTACTTCCTCGCCGTCGAGAAGCACCGCAGCACCCATCTCGCCCCGATTGGCATTGGCATCTCCGTCTTCATCTCGCACATCTGCGCCACCAACTGGACCGGCACCTCCATCAACCCCGCCCGTTCTTTCGGTCCTGCCGTCATCACCAGCTTTGTCGGCTACCACTGGATCTACTGGGTCGGTCCCTTCATGGGCTCTCTGCTCGCCTTTGGATGCTACAAGGTCTTCAAGTGGCTCGAGTACCAGACTGCCAACCCTGGCCAGGACGACGACGATATCGAGAAGGGCCGTCACCACCGCTTCAGCCTCCACAACCACGGAAAGGCGGCCATGCCCCAGGCGCAGGTCGACACCATCCAGCCCAAGGACGCGAGCGCGCACAGGAGAAACGACAGCATGATTGACGGCCAGATGAGCCCCATCTCGCCCTAGGTCTGCGTCGCCTACACTGCTTGGATCACATGCTCAGCATCTCATGCACCCGTGTAAGAGATGAGCGAGCTGCACGAGATTATGGAACCCGCGTAACATTTCAACTGGTACAACTCTAGGCTGGATCAATTTGTTGGACCATTGAATACCTGTTACTATTACTACTACTACATTGCATCGTCAGTGTCTGTGACACGACAACATCTCAGGTGGAAGAAAGAGAGAGAGGGAGGGGGAAAATATTGGATGGCACCGGGGTTTTCGGAGCACACGAGGATGGGGCATGACATCCATTGGGTTATACGATTGAAATGAAATCATTTAATGTTCGGTCAAAAGGAGGAACATACAGCTTTTTTACAAGCAAAAAACAAAGAAAGCATTTGCTTTTTTACGACCAAATTCTTCTGCTGTCCTATCCGTTCTTTCCGTGACTGTCCTCGTTGTCCCCTGGAGCTCATCAAAGCCACAGAAGCCTCTTTTCTCGCGTACCCGACGCCGCCGCACCATGGCCGTCGTGATTCCGGTCCACCAGACCCAAAGCGTCAAGCCCGCGTAGGACAAAAGAAAATAAAAGATCCAGATACGGGCGATTGTCATGCCTGTGAAGGGAGGGTGTTGGCGCAGGAAGCTGAGGATGTCTCTGATCGGGCCTCCCTGAATTACCACGTCGATGTAGACGGCGCGACTGACAAGAAACGTGTCGGTAAGCTAGATTATGTGGAGGATGTATAGTACCCGGGCTGAGGATTGAGAGTCGTAGAATAAGGTGTTGGACCACCACTGCATGCGTGAAGACACGCAGGGTATGTAAGAGGCCATTTTTAATATGAGAAAAGCCTCCAATGTAAGGCCAGGGCAAACGATAAGCATCTATGGCAACTGACAGTACAGCCTTGGGATAGTCACTGTTTCGTTCAGAGAAAACCCAATAAGCGACAGAACCAAGCAAACCTCCAAACTGAACCGCCCACAACCCAAAGTTCCAGACCTAAAAGAGCCTTCTCGTCCTCATCGTCGACATATTTGTGCCATGTCGTCCAAAAAAAGAAGCGGGGAACTCTGTACTATTTAAAACGAAAAAAGAGACAAGCTTCTAAAAAAACAGGGACATGATGTAAACTTGAACGTTGAAGAAAGGTGAAACACGCGACGATCAAAATGCTCCAACGTTGGATCGCCCTCTCCACATGGTATATCCCTGCCCGTCCTTTGAGATTTTTTGTTTTGCCAAGAATGGTAATAGCAGCCGTTTCAGATCTTCAACGGTGAAGAAGCAAAAGGGTTCATGGTCTCATTTGGACTTTTGGGAAAATGCAGATCTGGGTAGAAGTGCATCGAGATGGCGAATGACCTCGACCTAATTGTGCAACTTGACGAAACAACAAGTGCATTAAATAATATTGACAAAAATAATAAAAAGGCCGACCGGACGGGAGTGTCCGGTGATTTCTCGTCCAACAGTTACCTTTGTTTCGAGCTTGTCTTTGAAACATGATGCCACGATCGAGGTAGCATGGAGCTATCTGTAAGTGAAAAGCGACAGCACCAGAGACAGCAATTGTCCCCCGAGAACACGAATGACAGCCACGGCAGATTTCACATTGGCTTTCTAAGCAAGCAGTACCAGCTGAATTGGCACAGCAGACCTTGCACCGATCAATCACATCCAGGAAACACCTACGAACGCTGGCTGAGTTGACAGCCAGAGCAACGTCCCGCAACATGACAAGTCAGGTGTCGAGATCAAGACCGAAAAGTCGGTCAAGGGGGTGTTACCAATCGCCCGGTAAATCAAAAGGTGGCAGATCCAATGCAGTGACGGAGTCTTCTTTAGCTGCTGGTCATGACACAGCAGGAATCAGTCATGAGACAGGGCTGGCTCTACAGGTGGAACAGGAACACTTGCGCTTGGACGTACCATGATTGAAGTCACCACCAGTCAGAAGAGCGCGATTCGTCTGGTAATGAACTTGTGCCTTGTAGAATAGCGGTGTCTGCGAGACTTGTGTCGTTCCATGATGGTCAAGTGACCGTTTCCTCAAGATGTTGCCTGACAGACGTGGTATGATGGTGTATAGAAACAGTATGACTCCGGCATATGCACGCCATAGTACCAGGCTGAAAAGTTCGCGGGGTCCGTCCCTGAGTAGAAAAAGCAAACAAAGGCAGAAGCTGCAAGAGTTGGACGACCAAGTCAAGGCATCATGACCAGGCCAGCACAACAGGTGTCTCAACCAAGGTCGAGGTCATGATCAAGAGTGCCCACCCCCCACCGTCTTGGAGAACTCTTGGCAGGCACTGACCTGCATTGATAAAATTTGTACGAAAATGAATTCTTGGTAGTTGCATGCAGCAGCAGTTACGGCATCCACTGCGCCGGGTGATGGGGACAAGATCCTCTCTCAGCCGTGGAAAGTGGGTATGATCCGTTCGTCCGAAGCTCAACTTGCTCGCACTGAAGGGAGAGGCGATGAGATTGATCGAGCGCGCGGTCCATGAAGCTAGCCGCAAGCCTTCATCGAGCAGGTGCTTCGTGGCAGAGCATCAAAAGATGGGTTGCCCTCAAAGACACAGACAAAAAACCCGCCGCTTATCAGATGTGTCGTTCCGTTGCGCCAAGTTGCGGCTTCTGGTCCAGTCCCTCGGTACGGGAATAACTTTGACAGCCAGAGAGAGGTCCGGCTTCGCTCTCTTCCAGACGCGCAGCTTGGCACATGCAAAATGGCTTTTGTTAATATTCCCGGATCCTTGCAGTGTGGCGTCTGATTCGAGATTCGAGCAGCGCTTTCGGCGGACCAAGTACCGTTAGGGTAATGAGAATCATGTCATGATGGTGAACAAGATGGCAGTTTTAGACCTCGCTTATTTCCGCGATGAGCCGGGAAGAGGGTCTAGACCCAATGTCATCATCAGGCATTAAGAGAGAGACAATTGCTGAGACTTATCGCCGCGTTTTAAGCCATGAGTTGCGAGGAATAAGTAGAGGACGCTTGAGAACCGGCAGGGAATGCCTGGTGCCGGACAGGATGCATCCTGGAACTCGGGCTGTCGCGCCTTCCCAAGAGGCACCCGGGCTGATGCACGTGACCATTAACGGCATTGAGAGTCCCGTCCCAATAGGTAGTTGTTGTTCCTGCGCCCAGCTGATGACGGCAGATGATCCTTGACCCTCTTCTTGATCATTCACGCTTGTTCCCACCTCGAAGATAATCGATAATTGCGATAATCACGGTGAGAGGTCAAGCAAGCCCTCTCATCTTACACCGAAGCCTTGAAAAAACACCCCACTTCGCCGAGCCCGGTCCTTTTGTCTTGCGCCGGCCCAACGCAGCAGCGTTCGCCTCCCAAGCTTCTTGGCCGGTCACAGGACGGACGGGGAATTCTCGTTCAGTCGGCTTCCGACCCCATTCATTCATCCATTCATTCTTACTCCTGCAACAGCGCTTGCTTCCCGGGTCCCGCATACATATGCAATAAAGCTGCCACTCGATCAAACCTGCCTGACGGAGCCGAGCGAAGCCTGGCCGCTTTCCTCCGAGTGGGGCCCTCGATGTTTAACGCGGGGACGGGAATTACCTAAGGCTTCCCTCTCACGACTCTGTTGCGGCTTTCACTACTTTCCTAGCACACTTTCCGTCCGTCCTCTCGCCAGTCGCCGTGGCCCATCATGTCGTCGGTAAAGGCAACCAAGAAGAGCGCCTTCTCTTGCGAGCCCTGCCGTAGACGCAAGGTCGATATGCCCTCTGCTGCTGCTGTTCTAGAAGCTGACCCTCTCTCAGGTCAAGTGCGGTGGCGAGCAGCCCATCTGCAATCGCTGTGCTGCTAGGAACGATGACTGTATCTACAAACTGTGGGACTGCCCTTGGTCGCGTGCTCTCTCACCCGTCACTCACGCCCTCATAGAAACCCGACTCTGTCCTACACTCAGCGTCTCGAGGAGCGTATCAAGGAGCTCGAGGATCAGCTGGCTGCCGTCAAGTCTCCCCCCTCGGTTGCCGCATCTAATCACTCCAGCCCGGGCGTCTTCAACGGCCACGACTCGGGCCGCTATGGCGACGAGCATGGCATGACCATGAGCTTCATGGGCCTCAAGATCGACGACAAGGGCGGTATCACGTATCATGGCGCTACCAGTCTCTTCAACCTTCCCAGTGATCCGCACAGGCACAAGGCCGACTCGCTGTCGTCAATTGATTCGGATGCCCATAGAAGGGAGCGCCTTGTTAACAATGCATGGCACCAGCGCGCGATGGAGAACCTCTCCGACATTCCTGTATGCTGTTCCAGGTGATCTATTCGTTTTGTCGCTTACCTTTCTAGGAACCCTTTCAATATCTTTTAAACGTGCACTGGTGTTGGATCCAACCCCTATTCAACTTCATCTATAGGCCTGCCTTTACTCGTATGCTTGGACCACCCATGACTGAATGCCGTGATCTAACCCTAGACAGGTGACATGCAATCGATGGGGCCCTACTATTCGCACACGCTTCTAAATGCCATATTGTCGCATTCGATCCGATGGGGGAAGAGCGATCCCGCGACCAAACGTCTCCTGGACCAGTCTTACGATGGGGGCGCTGTTTTCGCAAAGCATGCTCGAAGCATGCTGTTCGACGAGTTGAGCAGAGGCGTCTGCACAATCCCGACAGTTCAAACGCTGCTTCTCCTTAGTGCGCAGGAGTGCGGCCATGGAAACACCACTCAGGCCTGGATCTACAGCGGCATCGCCTTCCGCCTCATCGACCACTTGGGAATTTGCGTGGATGGGCAGAGGTACCCAGGCTCGGTTCACTTGTCCGACGAGGAGGTTGAAATTCGGCACCGGCTGTTCTGGAGTTGTTATTTCTGGGATAAGATCATTAGCCTCTACCTCGGCCGTTCGCCCTCCATGCAGCACTCACTTGTATCTCCTCCCCAGATCATCAGTGAGTCAACCCAACTACTTCAGACAAGTTTCATGACTCTGACAATTTCTAGTGGACGATTCCGCCGAGAACGAGCTCTGGGTTCCTTTCGACTCGATTCACGGGGGAGACTGGAAGTACCCCCCTGCCACGGCCCATTCGACATCCTGCTTCATGAGCGCTTGTCGACTATCCGTCATCTTCAACGAGATCCTCATCCACATGTATGACCCCCTCTTGCAGAACACGGAGCAGGAGATGCAAGAGTGTCTACAGTCCCAAGACCCTGCCATGAAGATGTGGTGGGATCAGCTGCCCCCTCATCTCAAGATTGATCCCTTGGCCTTGCCTGCTCTTGCGCCCCCTTCACACATCGTCACCATGAAGTGAGTATATCGTGCTAGTGCCTCCTTTGGTCATTGCCTAACCGTCGCCAAGTGCCCTCTACCATACGTTCAGAATCCTCCTGTTCAGACCCATGCTCTCTTGGCAGGTACACCCAGGAGATGACGGCCCGCATCCGATGCAGAATCATCTCGTGGAATGCGTCACGTCGGCAACGGCAATCATTGCCATATTCGACCTTTTCTGTCGAACCTTTACCATCAACCACTGCGTTCTATCACTGTCGTACAGTGTCTACATCGCGGCGACGATCTTCCTCTTGCAGGTGCAGGCGACCCCTGAAGATCAGCAAGCAGTTCGCAAACTCAACTTTTGCATCCACGCCCTGCACCAGATTAAGTTTGTGAATCCAGGTAAGTGGAACAACGTACGCGCCATGTTCAACTCTAATCAACGGGCAGTCATCTCAAGCGCCCTCGCCCTCATAACAAGAGAGGTAGCTACTCTCGGCCTGGGCCTGGGATTGAATCAGCCGCAACCACCGCAACAACCACCGCAGCCTCAGCAGCAGCAGGCGGCAGAGATACCGCCCATGACGCCTGAAATCCCAATGTCCGACCCCGTCTACCAACATCCATCCGAAATGCCCCCTCCGCAGTCCCCTTACGAGCCGGACCAACTGTTCCAAACTCCGTGGGCTGACAACTTGAGCCCAAACTCTATGGCCGTCGACCGTGGCGTATTTGAAGCCCTGTCGACGTTTGAGCCCTTGAGCGTACGGGTGGGTGCTATTCACGAGTCGGATAATAATCCACAGACGTTTGAGTAGTGAAGGACGTTCCCTTGGATCGGGTCGACTAAAAGCCGTAATTGATCAGATATGGCTTGTCGACTAGGCCAAGGAAGAACAAGCCTTCTCACCAAAGGCGGCCCTTGGAACTCTGGTGCACAAATTCGGGCCTTTCAGGGGGCTCAATCCAGAGTCAAGCGATACAGCTAGTCCCGACCCATCACCTCAACCCGCAGCCTATCGGCCAAGGTGTAGGGACTTTAGCGACTGGAGATTTGCTACGCCTTGGGAGTTTTGTCCACACTCACTTGGCAAACCAACTGGATGATTCGATGGCTTCGGATGTCCAAGGTAAAGCGCCGCGCCTTGCTCCTGAGGTCCCATGTGACTGTCTGCACTCGGCTGTAGGTGCGTTTCAGGCCATCGCCAGAGGCAGCCACGGTGGCATGAGGCCGTGGCCGCAGGTTGATATCTCATGCTGGCACATGAGGGGCCTCGAAAGACCTTTATGGGTTGTTCCCATGACGTTTAAGAAGGATGTCCTGCGGAAGTGCAGGAGATGGCTAGGCCGAGGAATACGGCCAGTATGCGAACAGAGAATGAAAACGCGCATGATGATCTCTGAACGATTGGAAATACTGACACGATCTATGCAAAATAGTAAAAAGACAAAATCTACAAATTGGCCAAGACAGAAGAGAAGGACTGGCACACGCATTATCCTTGCATATGCAGCCCTACGATGATGAACCAATACCGTTTGCCATTCCTGTATCCTATTTGTGCCGCGCCGACCCTTGACTCTACCGAGAAGACACAATAACGTGTACTCCGCCCAGACCAAACGCTATGCAAATAAAGCACTTTTCCGTCGCAAACATTGTCATGATGACTTTGGAACATCCCACAAGTCCTCTGCATTTCCGGTGAATAGCCTCTGGATAAGGTATTCGTCGTCGCCGCACCAGTCGAGCACCGTCTCCATCCACGGCTTGATATCTAACCCCTCGTACCTTGTGTGAGGCCAATCGGTTGCAAAGACGACTCGACTGGTGCCTCCTAGGCGAATGACTTCCTTGGCGATAGGTTCAATATCGCTGTGGTCCGGTAGCAAACTCATACGATATGGAGCAGACAGCTTAACGTATGTGTGGCCACTCTCGAGGAGACGAGCTAGGGATGCGAAGCCAGGTAGGTCGTATGGGTCGGTGCTGCGGTGGCCTCTCAGAGATGGATAGCCAATATGGTCTATGCAGAAACGGATGTTGAGGGTCGGGACAATGGGCTCTAGGAGAGTAATCATGTGCATCGGAACATAGACCTGAACAGCCCATCCAAACGGCCGCACAACATCAGCGTACTCGTGCAGCTGATCAGCCAGCTCCTGCGCGTCGACGGTGAGCTCGTTGGACTGCACATTCAGCCTCACGGCCCTGACGCCGAGGTCATGCCACGCGCGCAGCGTCTCTGGCGTCATGGCCGGCGGGTCGAAGGCGACGACGCCCCTCCCCCGCTCGGGGCCCAGGGCGCGCAGTGTGTCGATGAGGCACGTGTTGTCGAGGCCGTAGATGGAGGGCTGGACGAGGACGATGTTGCGGATGCCGACTTGGGACTCGAAGGAGAGGGCTTCGGAGAGGGAGTGTGAGTTTGGGCGGTACATTGCGGTCGGGGAGAGGCGGTAGTTTTCGACGTCGAGGACGTGCATGTGCGAGTCCCATGCGCCGGGGGGG
>JABFEX010000523.1:5255-22092 GCA_013623515.1 Fusarium illudens | reverse complement strand
AAGTTAGAAAAATCAGCTATGCCGAAGAATATAATATATTTACTTAGAGGAGAATAAAGAAGGAAACATTATATTATAACTAAGGTTATTTACGTTTCAACTATAACTACCTAGCTATAGGAATTTAACTCGCGTATAGCCCTTCACACGAGAAATAAGTAAAGGAAAGGGTAGATAGAATTAGAAAAATAAAAGAATAAAGGAATGCTATTAATCGTTGGGATCTATGCCTGCTCCGCCTCGGATCCTAATATAAGGCACATGGGTTTTGGGGAAATAGGCCGTCACGGGAGCCAGTTTGCACTTGAAGTACGTCCTCCACGAGAACGACTTCTAGAGCCCGCTCTTCTTGTACACCTTGGTCTCCTTCTTGGAGCAGGGCATGTCCATCGAGAGCGTCGTCCACCGGTTGTACGTCGCCACCTTGGTCTCCATGGCGAACGACCCGTTGACCACCGAGAAGCCCCTGAGCTCGGCGTCCATCATCACCATGCCGTTGCTGTACGACACGAGATGGTTGTAGAGGTACTTGGACACCGTTTCGTCTACGGCGTTTAGCTCGTCGATTAGGGCGGCGTCTGCAGAGGGTGAGTCGGATGTGAGCTCCGTGTCTGGCCAGATTATGCTGGACCAGCTGAGGGCCCATGCGCTCCCCTGGGCGTCGTTGGCTGGTTGCTTGTATTGTCTGATGATGTCTTGGAGTGGTGAAAGGTCGGTTTTGATCTGCTTGGCCAGGTCTGGGACTCGCTGGGCGATGGGCATGAACTGGAAGATGTCGCTGATCTTTTTGAACTTGCCCTGCTTGATGATGGAGACTAGAGTGGCCGCGTCTGGATACTTCTTGATCTCTTTTGTGAGTTGAATAGTATCAGCAAGCCTCTTGCTAAGCTGGTTAGATGGAACGTCAAGAGGGCCTCGGACTGGCCAGAGTTTGTTGGCAGCTTCGATAACCTCATCAACTACAAGCAGTCAATATGTCGGGCCTTATCATCATGATGGTATCGTAGGCTCACCTTGGTCGAGGAATTTCGAAACTCCCTTCCCCTCGCATCTCTGCAACTCCTCGCAGATCTTTTGTTTGCTTGAATCAAACTCGGATCGCAGAATGTCGTAGTTGGAGGCTAGGGAGTTGGCAGCTTCATTAACGTCGCCCACTGTTTTCTGGATGCGAGTCAAGGCTCCATCCCACTGCACAAGGACCGACTTGATCGGGGGCTCCATCAGTTGGAATGAGGGGGTTAGATAGTTGTTGATAGCCGTGCTGATGGCATTTGCGTTACAGGTGCCGGCCTGGCAGGCGGCTATTACTCGAGCAAGGGATTGAAACACGGAAAGATCGATCTATAATGGTGAGTTGAGCACCTATATCAAGGTAATGGCTAGGAGGAAGTGGGGGGCTTACTTCTTTGGCTTGGGCGACAACCCAGGGGGCGATGGACTTGAGTATACCCGCGATATCGATCTTGTTGGTGAGAATAGGGATGCTGACTTTCCCGAAGCACTGGCATCACTTAGAAGGGAATTCAAGAGAGACGCAGGAACACACTACCTTCTCAATACTTAGAGTATCGTCGGCAACCTTTGTGGTGGCTGTGGTCATCTCGCCTCGAAGCGACATGGCGTTGAATGAAGTAGCCGTGCCGTACTTTTGCAATTGAGTAAAGCAGCCGCAAATGGCCTCGGATGACTTGATGAACTTGTCTCCGAGGGCTTTGCCAAGCGCGTTGCGGATCATCTGGCAGAGATCAACCTCCTTGGTGAGAATTGTCATGCTGTCGGGGACTTGTATCGTTTTCTTCTCGAAGCCTGAGCGAGCGTTAGCCAACTTGCCCTTTCTTCACTTCAACAGTAAACTTACCGGGGATGCAAGTCCATCCCTTGCAAACCCTGAGAGGCTTCTTCAAGGTTGGACAGTTCCATGCCGCCCATTGGCGACTCTTGCACTTGTTCCACTACCTGATGTCAGTATGAAGCTTGATATTCGTGTCTTTGGGCTTGATCTACCACGGGGACTTTTCTTGGCTTCATGTTGATCTTGATGCCGCTGGGCACGATGACTTTGATCTTGCATGTAGACACTTCCTTGACGCCGGCGCAGATGACGGGTAGAGTGTTGAGTGCAGCATTCTGGGCGGTAGCTACTTGTCCGAGCAGCACAAATGGCAGCAGAAATGGTATCGAGAGCCGCATCTTGATGGAGGTGTTGAGCAGCTTTGATGCTTTGGTTACGCACCGGCAAGCGATCGATCACCTTATAGGTTTCATCGGACTCTACGAAAGCAGGGGTTATTGACCGGTTCAGCTGAATCTCTAGGGCTGAGATGGCGTCCTTATAGAACGGGACCGCGCCAGCCGAAGGGTTAACAAATAAATAAAACATGCACGGGAGTTGCAGCCCTACGAGAGACATCAACCCGCAAAGAGACAAATCAAGCGAATCGTCAGAGACCAGAATCGATAGCGTCCCTGGTGATCACATTGCCAAGGAATCTAGATGCAGTCCAGGCGCGGCTGTTCAAGGGGGGATCATCCGCCACAGTTCCCCATAGCCCCGAGACAAGACGCCATATTTGATGCCAAGACGCCGGAAATGGAGTTGGTCCAGGCTTACCGGCTGCGCTCAAAAGCAACAAGCGGCTTGGGCTTTATCGTCTTGCCTGGAGGCGTCTACCAGCATGAGGTTGTTGGAGCGAGCGTAGCTTTGTGCCTTGCGAGAGATTATTCATGCCGGCATAACTCGTGGTGTTGTGCAGACTGCTGCCACCATTCCAAGCCAGTGTTGTGGATAAGGTTATAAATAAGCTATTACGAGAGGGAAACAGCTACAGAAGCCGCTAGGTTACCCTGTCAGCTGGACGCAAGGCAGAATATGGCAGGCTGTGTCAAGACAAGGAGGGATGGTGAAGCGAGGAATGCGCAGCTGTAATGATTGTGAAACCAAGTCTTTAATGCCATGCGCTAACCATGTAACCAAATGATGCAAATCTATATGTAGGCGCTCAAATCAATCTAGGTATCCATTGCCATATCACCACTGAAAGCTCTCTTCGAAATACTCTACCCGGGAGACCCCGTTGTGCAACAGGTCCACAACCGTCTTTCTGGCCGTATCTGCCATTTGTGCAGGACCGCAAGCAACAACTGCGACACTCTCGCCGCCTGCTTTCTCGGTTGTGCTTCTCACTACTGAGGCAGCGTCTATGCGGCCGTGGCGGAGTGTCACCTGTGACGGCCAGTCGTTGAGTTCGTCTCGGGGGACATGTGATGTGAGATGGATCTCTATACTCAGGTTTGAACTTCCAAGAAGCTCGCCGATATCGTTGTAGAGGACGTCGAGCGCGAAACCAGGTTCTCTGACTGCCCAGTGGATCTCGACTGACTTGGGGGCGATAGGACCGGTCAGTGCCTGGAGGTAGGATAGTGGAACGACGATGCCACTGCCGCCGACAACGAAAATGACGTTGTCGAAGAGATGGAAGGGTTGCGTGTGGCCGTAGGGGCCATCGACGAGCACGGTTTGGGGCACTTTTCTAGGCCATCCCGCTTCGGCAGTGTCTCGTAGTCGGGACGTGAAGCCGTCGTAAGGTCGGATGAGGAACGTCATGTTACAAGCGTCAGAGTAAAGGCTTTGAGTGTCGGCCGAATCCGAACTTGTTCCAACGTTGTCCGCCTCGAGGAGAGGAGCCTGCTCGCCTAGAAGTTTCGCCGCTGATTGACCTTCATCCGAGACTGTGGCAACCGTAAAAGGATGACTCTCCCAGCAACGAGAACCGTTCAGTACGTGAATATAGTAGTAGGTTCCAGGCGCTGGTTTGTAGAGACTGGCCGACCAAGGGATGACCAGCCGGACAATGTTGGAGGAGGGGTTGTACATGCAGGTCGCCCGAGTGTCCCAGAACCTGGGGTTGAAGGCTGCGATTCGAAGGGCTCGGAGGACCCGGTCACCGACCCAAATGAAGCATGGGATCCAGAAGAGGGCGTCGAACTGGCCGTTGAAGATCGAGACGTGACTGGGTTGTGTTAGTATATTCTGAGAGGAAGGGTTGAGCTGCTTCTTACCCAAGCATGGTGATCAGCACGAGGATGGACATGACGATGTGGACAACCAGGAATAATTCGTAGTGTTGACGGCGGATCCAGTAGAAAGACGCGCCGACAAGAAGAGACATGACGATAGTCGCCTGGATGTGTTAGTGTGGGCATTGAGCATCAGGGTTGAGGAACATACCACTTCACCAGTCCACCAGAACATGTATGACCACCAGTCGATAAAGCCTTTCCATCCGCCCTCTAACATACAAGTCAGCACAAAGTCGACAAGACAAAATGAGCAGACCGCATACCGTCAATAACCAGGAGTGTGTAGCCGATAGAATGGATGATGGCCTGGACTGTAGCAATGCGGGCTACCCAACGATGAAAATTGTTGTAAGTCCCAAAGTCCCACCCAGTGAGCCACATGAGAATGTTGTTCCTCATGCCAAACAACCAGATGAGCGGGAAATTGGCAAATGAGATGATGCCTGTGCGGTCAGAAACGTAGCGAAGGATTTGTCGTTTCTGAGTTGGGAAGCTAGAGGCAAGAGGTGAGCGAGCTTGCATCTTCTTGTGTAGCCGTGGTTAGTACTTACTACATGTTCTCGGGAACAATTCGATACCCGTGAATGCTCAACGCAATGTTTACCAGGAGAAAAGCAAACAGAGTCAGGGACTGTATCCTGGGCGGCACAGTTCCCCAGCCGATTTTCTGGGCGCATCTATCGCCAAACGTGGCGGGAGTTGTGATTGAACTTGAAGCCCAGGTGTAGAAATTCCTTAGCTTTGATCCAGACCTTGACTTTCTCCGAACCAGTTGCAGGGTGGAGATGTGCTGCGTGACGTGGTTCAAGATTCCAATAGTCACGACGACAGCCCAGAAGACAACCATGGCAGCGCTGTTACGGGTCAGTGCCATCTTGTGTGATTAGAAGGATTACTTACCCATAGATGAAGTGGTACCAGTAAACATAAGCAACAGCGTCCTAGAATCGCTGTTAAATCAAACTGTTTACCAATCTTCGATTTGAATTTGATTGCCTACCAGCGTGTCCCACCAAACGCGAAAGAAGTGCTCCGAGGGAACGACAACTTGTCTAAAAGTGTGAGACTGGCCTGTTTCATTCTGCTCGAACCTGCGGACCTTGTTGATATCCTCGACACTGTAGTTTGAAATCAAGCTGAACGGCGGGAGGACCGTGTGCGCGTGCTCCTGGCATGTTTCGTTGAGGGGATCCAGCCCGACAGCTCGAGCTCCAGGCATGCAATAGACATCGAGACACAGATAAAGTGAGATGATGGCCCGCGGGCTGTAGCACGGCTTGGTCAGACCCGTCTGGTTCCAGAGGGTATCATCGAAATGCACGGGCGTCAGGCACGCTTGGCAGGCATCGAAGCAAACTCTTTCGGGCGACCTATCCTCTGCGGCACGGACTGGAGAGCTCCATATCGCGAGGTACGATACGAAGGCGGCCAGGGAGACTGTGAACTTCATAGCCGCAGCTCACAGCGAGTGTCTGCGTCGGGGAGTTTGGTGATGGTGTCAAGGGGGGGCTCGTGCGAGGTTTTTTATCTGATCATCTGATAAAGAGCGGCACGACATCGGCTCTAAGTCACGTGAAGAGAGAGCGAATTCCATCAGCCCGAATGACCCGATGTCGCTGGGTGGGTTTCTCCACTGTTGGGCTGGCTTGTCAACTTGGCATCAGGCGCGTTATTGCTGACAAGTCGTCGGTTGAGGATCACGCGCCTTGTTTTGGGGTTCATCTTGATTGATAGTGACCAGATGAGATAACGATCCAAGGTGTCATCTGGGGTATTTACAGAGCCAGATCCCGCGCGCGTTGGGGCTTCGAGACCAGCATTATTGCTCACTAAGTGGGTAGGAAAAGCCACCTGAGGACCCTGATGTTAGATGGGTACGGTTCGGATGTCACGCTGATGCAGTCTGGTGATCGTTTGAACTACAGGTGCCACTGTAAGTGTGTGTCATGATTGCATTCAGTTGTATTTGCTGAGCAGCCTCAGAGGACGTCTAGGCTGAGGCTATGTCCAATAGTAAAAAATGTACAGAAGTTAGAGTCATGCGTGGTATCTAATATGCAAAGTCATGTCCATCGTCGCATTTACGAGGTGTAGGTGCAGCTGTTGGGCTTCTCGACCTCGGTGGTGCGGGCAGAGAATCCCAGGCAGCCCTCGTTGCCGGCAGGGTTGGTGACACCGGCAGAGACCCAGATGGCCCAGGCACCGTCGATGCTGTTGGGGCAGGCGATGAGGCCGGCGCCGTCGAGGGAGAGGTTGCCGTCCTCGTCGCTCTTCCAGCCCTTGAGCTCACCGTTCTTGGGGGGAGGCTGAGCGCCGGTGATGTATCCGAGCTTACCCTGGCCTGGAGACTAATGTTAGCGGCGATACTTTATTTACTTGGAGACTGGAGAGGGCTTACCCATGCCAGATCGGTCGGCAAAGACCTGCTGAGGAGGGTTGTCGGTCGAGTAGAGGTAGAGCTCGCCGTCCTTGGACAGGACAAAGGTGGCAGGGCCATCAGACTTGACGTCGCAGGTAGCGCCAGACTTGGACAGCTTGAGGAAGAGGCTGCTCTTGGCGGCGTTGACAGTCGCGAAGTGGATGTCGCTGGCGGAGCGGAGAGCCATGACCTGGAAGGGGCCGGGGGTCTTGGCGGCAGCGTCAGCCGCAGGCGCGGCGGCAGCGAGGCCGCTGAGGAAGGGGACGGCGAGGAGAGTCTTGAACTGCATTTTGAAAGGAGTTGGAGTTGGGAGTGAGGTAAAAGTTGAAGTGTTGTTGTGAGTTGGAGTTGTATTGCTTGGGAGGAGTTGATTGTGAGGGATGAGTTGCACAAGAAAGCCACCAGATTGGGTTCTTACACTCCCTTTATACAACAAACAAAGCGAGGCGACCAAAGATCTTCATGAAGATCTTCTCGTAACCGAGTCTATGCGTAGGGAGACGGCGGGCCCTTCTGACATCATTCCCCTCTGAGGAATACGAGAAACGCCCCCCTGGCCAAGCCTTGGAGCTGGGGCCCGCATTGTCCACGTCTCCTGTAATGACGGCACTCGCTCAGGGCTCTTCGGGGCGGCGTTGGCTGTGCTGACTCGGCCGATACCTAGGGGTCTGATGTTTATTACTCCGGTGACGGCATTCCCAGCTCATCCCGTCTCTCCACCAATTGGCCACCCGCTTCCTGGCGTGCGTCGCCCCCTATGCGCGTATCCACAGCAAACAAGAGGAGAAGGGTGCTCATCTCCAAAAGGCGCATCGAAACTGGGGACTCGTCTGTTTCGTGCATTTGCCGAGGATCAGCTGTAACGTACCCTTGAGCTTTTCGGAAGATTGCCACCCTGCATTCCGCAGCTGCCGGCCGGGCCAGTCAGTGCTGTTTTTAGCTCCTGGCGACCGCTGACGTATGCATTTACTGCCGGGCTCATCCTGGGGAGAGGAGATCGGACCCTTTGGGACTCTGTAGATATTGAGGAATGGGATGTACGATGCGTCGTGGCCGATTGGGAGATGGCATTTGGGCGGTCAGGATCGATGATTGCCGTCTTACGATTGACGCATCCAGGCTTGTTTCATGAGGAGAAACGCCTGATGTTTGTCTTGACCTGATGTCACTCCCAACTGCATCCTCAACACTATGGAGGCCTCAGTTATTGAGTCAATGCGTATGCACGGGGGACATATAACTGGTCGGGCCTTGCATGGACGAATGGCTATATCTAATGCAGGGCAATGGAACTCTGGGACCCAGCGAAGCTGCTGCTTCATAATCATTGCTTTGGGCAATGTGGACACAACTTCTCGTAATTAGAGTTCTTGTTGTATATTGTTGTTCTATTAAAAGATTCTATCTCATCCTGTTGTCCACGTCACCAAATGCCGGGGCCTCTGTTAACGGCGATTGATCGTCTTTGTTATTGAACATAGCCATTCCCTAGCTCGTTCTAGCTTCTTTATATATTTCTCCAGCTTTATCTAATATTTTTTGTCCTCGGAGCATCAGTTATTCTACGCCTTAAGCGATTTCGCACGCGTGTACTTGCTCGGGCTAGAGTCCTCGGTTGTGGGATTTCTCATGGCTGCCAAGGTCGCAACTGAAAATGAGTTATGAGCTTTCCCAGAGAGATAAAGTGTTGCTATTCTAGTAAAGCATACAAGACAAGATTCGTCGCCATAGGAGGTTCATGTGTCTTGGCCTTGCACCCTGTTCTATCCACCGCCAGTTTCAAGACAAACGGGGCTGCCCGGTGTCATTTCAGAATCTTGACAATTTGCCAAAGACCCATGCCCGTCCATTCGGCCTAAAATAGCCACTTTTTTTTGGAATGATTAACCCGAGCGGTTGCTCAAGCACATTACTTGATCATGTACTTTGCCCTCACTCAAGGCCTCAGTGGGCACTCTGCTTCCCTGTCGTATCCATACCTCGGATGATACCTGCTCAATATCGGCTGCGAACTCTACTACGACACTATGAGATTATAACCAATCAAACAGAAACCTCTCAGGCCCCTATATACTACGTATGCTCCTCCCCGCTAGCATCTACTCCTTCACCGCCATATCTACCGCCATTCAAGCTGCCCCTGAGGCTCATCAGACACGAGACTATCATTATTGTGAGTTGCAAGAAGATTCCACAAGAGACGCAGTACCATTCTGGCTTTGTCTTGTCTATAAATTCCTAACTAGCCTGCTGCTTAGCAGCTGAGAATACTGATCAAGGTAAACAGACGTCCCCCAACGCTACCGTATCTCAAATCTCCCAACATTTACCCGACCAGAGTCCAAATGATCTCTGGCTTCCCCGTGGCATAGACCAATAACATGGCAGGTAGAGATGTGAACGTGGTGATACCTATCCGACACTGGTCTCAACACTATGGCTGCCCTGCTTCCTTTCATCACACAGACGCGATCACCGGCCCTTACGCCTTTGCGAGAAACGCCAATGTTACCGGAGCCAGTCGTGGAAAAGGCCAAACCGCGGCAGCCGCATAGCTCTTCGATTGTTTGCCACTTGATACCGTCCTCGGACTTCCATTGTCCTGTGTCTATCAGATCTTGGTACCATTCGGATAGCCACGGCAACATCTCTGCAGGGATAGTTTGGAACCCAGGAAGGCATCCCCAGGCCTGCTTGGGCCACTGAAGATCCTGAGAAGGTTATGAAGTCAAATTCTTCAAAATCCATGCTGCCAATACGCCAGGCCTTCAACCAATTGGCAACATAGTCACTATATAAAGCGACAATAGTCGTCTTCTCGCTATAGTCGAGGGTTATCAGAAGGCGTGTCACTCCGAGTAATCCGTAGATATGGTCCTTTGGGTCTGTCGCAAGCAGGCGCCGGCCTCCCCGGACTGAAAGATACCAATCCGACTCATCATGAGTTTCATCTCGGGTGGTCTCCAGTCTCCCCGTCTCGGCATAAGTTTGGAGTAGAATCCAGGGAGGACTGTGTTGTGTTGCCAGTGCAACCCAGGCGACTCCAGAGACGAAGTCTGGTTTCGTTGTGCCTCTGGTCTGCAAAACCAGACTCAACTCGCTCCCTTGTTCCGCGACATGGGCAATCTTGTGCCATTCCAGAGCTTTTTGCCCACACAAAGCTCTCACTTGATTCGCCAGAACGATTTCTTGGAAGACCCATGTACGATGCTAATAGCCAATGCGGGTGAACTTATACATGGCCTCCTATCTAGGTAGTGTTGTTCTAAGAGTCGCCCTCCTCATTTGTACGGGCGTCGCATATAGATGAATGGCGAAGTATCCATCCCAAGTCTGACATGTTTTGGCTTTGTTCTGCCCATGCCGAGTACAACATCTCGATTTTATCCATGACACAGCATAAGCTGTAGTTATCGGAGCCAAGCCAGGACATGACCAGCTCAGCACATGGGAATGTGGTGCCCATCACAGGAACTTGGCTATTCCTCCTTTCAATGCCGTCCTGATTGATCAGAGAGCGTCAACCCAAAGGAAGAGCTGGTCTGTTCTCTGACTGGGAAAAGCGGCGGCCCAGTGCTGATGTACGTGGCGGAGAACACATGCCAGGTTTGCTTTGATTGGGACGACTTTGCCATTGAGTATGATCTCTTCCCTTTCTGCCGATGTTCCCCAGGCATAGGAAAGAGCTGTAAGGCGAGGCTTGTCGTCTAGCGAGACAATGGACAGCCTCCAAGGGGCTTCAGAGCCTGTTCTGTCCCTCTCAAGTAACCGGATCTCTGACCTCAAGGTGCTTAACTGTTTGTAGACAGGGACATCCCTTGAGATCTGATTGTCATGATAGGACATGGTTGGCTTGGCAGATGGGACTGAGGGCGTCAGAAGGTCAAGTATAGGTATAGGCATCTTGTCCAGGGAAGTTGTTCCAGGAGAGGCTGAGAGTGTGCGGGGTTCGACGATGCTAGAGTTGGCCAAGGCTATATCTGGCTACGGTGCGGCTGAGGAGGCGTTGTCCATGGTGTTCTAGACTGGTACTATCAAGAGCGCGCGGCTTAGCATTTCTCGGAGGTTAAATAGCCTCGCTTGTTGATGGACTTGGCCCCTTGGTTATGTGGGTGTTATCTACCTTTGCGGTTCGATATTGGATCCGCCAGAATTCATAGATCAATACTGCTGCAACTATCAAAGGATACGCTCAATCAATAGCTAAAAACCAGAGTCAATTTACTACTTGGCCTTTACTAAATCCTCAATTGTCTGATCGAAGGCTTCAGGTTCTCTCCCAAGTATTTCCCTCAGCGTCTCTGCCACTGGCTCAGTCTCGCCGGCCCGGATAGCCTCCCATGCGGTGGCCCAAGATGTTGCAAGTTCTTTTGATCCAAACCTCTCGATAACCTGCGTCTGCGTGGCATACTCGTCCACATTGACCTGTCTGATCTGAACCTCTTTGTCCGTGGCTTTGGACAAGACCTGAACTGTCTCGGCTAGTGACCATGATCGTGGCCCTGTCAAGGTAACAACTTTGTTTACATGCTTGAACGCTGAGGGTGATTCAGCATAGGAAGCAATGAGACGTGCAGTTGCTTCTCCCAATTCATCACGCTTCACCCAGCTTACGCCGGGCCCGGTTCCATCGTGAGGAATGAGAATCTCGGACGAGGGGTGCTTTATGTCAAAAAATGCGGTATAGATGGGGAATGATTCGCTATAGAGCCCTTCGCGGATGCTTGTCCATGAGAAGCCCGGGTCTTTGCGAGCGAGTGCAATGAGATGAGCCTCACTGTCGAGATGGGCTCGCATTACTTCTGCTTTAGTAATATCCTTATTCAAGGAGGCAAAGGATAGAGACGAGTAGAATATGTGCTTGACTCCCGCTCTATGAGCGGCATCAATTGCTTTGGTTTGGACTTCGGACCGGTATTGATGAACGTGGCTCGGATATGATATGAGGAACAGAACGTCCAGCCCGTCAAAAGCAGACTGGAGGCCTTCAGAGCTCGATTCGTATGAAGCTTGACGAGTGGTAACGCCATCGTTGATATAATCCTGGGGTACTTTCTCAGGGAATCGGTTGATGAGGGTGACTCGATCATTTGGGAAGATTGATAAAAGGTGAGAATAGGTGCTTGTGCCGAGCGCCCCGGAAGCGGGGAAGATGCCGATTTGCGCCATGGCTGAGTTGATTTATTGGTGTTTCTGAATTGTTTCAAAGTGAAAGGAGACAGAGAAAGATGTTGATGGGATCATGAGAGGCAATATGTACTAATGTCTGACTAATGCATCAAAGTGCTGATAATCATGAGAGATGACGTGATGTTTAAAGCCGATATCACCGTCGTCTATGAGGCAATGAATACACCTTCACCACAGTGTAGGGTGGCGCCTTGAGTTAATATTTGGTACTTTATAGGCTAAGTATTTGTAGGTATAACTGTAGGTGCAATGATTGCCTTTCTGGAGCAAAGTCTCTACCACGAATTGGGTTGTTATTTCTAATGACGAGACTATCAGCCACAATAGCAAAAGACATAATTATCAATATATGACAGCATCAAAACCCAATACCATAAAACACCGTAACCTAATTATTTTGACCTTTTATAGCAGCAGCCATAGAAGCATTAAATAGAAAGGTGTGTCTTATGTATAAGATAACACCTTAGTAGATGAGATCAAGCTCACGTTGTCTGGCTTCGCCTCGACCCCCCCAACCCCAATCCTCTAAGCTTCATCCACCATCTGGGTAATTAAACCCCCAATCCGATGAAGGGAACACGATGACGTTGCCCCTGGCTCTTATTGACGGACAAAATTCGACCACGCCTCAGAAACTATCGACCTGCCAATCATGGCTTAGACACTCGCGCCAACTTTATATGATGTGGTCGACGAGCCAAGGCCTTGGCCAAGCTTCAAAACCACCGTGCAGGCTTCCAGAAGCCTTATCGCTTTCCATGGCAGGGAAGACGTTCAAGGTCCGGGGCACCGGCTGGTTCGGGCTTCAACGTTGTCCGTAGGGCAGCGCAAGTGCCGGAACGTGGGAAATTAAAGGGGCCACTTGGGGGAGCTTTGGTAAAGCTTAATGCTGAAACTCTATGCTGCTTGCTTATGTACAGTATGCTGGCCCGGCATTACCGGCTCACAAGCTAATGAGGCACAAAGTTTGTTAAATAAAGGATGCGTGATCGTCGCTGTCCAATCTCGGATGCAGAGTGGGATAGGACAGTTGACAGGAGGCCGATGGATGGAGGATTCTTTGGGTGCCAAGCCAGACAAGTGCCTTTATTGGACAAGTACTGCGATGAGGAGCCGGAAAGAGCCGTTGACTTGAGCCCATTTCTTCCCCCGAGGTTCTATCCCGCATGTCACCCCGTCTTTTGGATGTTGCCAAGCTTGCCGTACAAGGGTCTCTCCCAGCTAGTTGCTTGAATGACACACGCCACCACGAACTCTCTTGAACAAATCTAGTTCATGTAGGGACGGAAGACGGGAGTCAAATGTCATCTTTTGATGAAGCACCCTGGCAAGTGCCGGCCCCTCGGTGACTATATCTGCGGAGGACTTCCCCCTCATGGTAATGCTCCCGTCCTCGTCAGCATCAAGCATCGTCACTCATTCGCTCTTGCATAGTCACTCTTTTACTTGTGCATAGTCACTCCTTTGATCTTTTTGTTACAATTGGTTAACTACTTGATACTTTATATCCACCATGCGTTCCCTCCTAGCTTTTGGAACTGCGGCTCTGGCAACTGTTGCCTCTGCCACGCCCCGATACATCTTTTACTTTGACCAGTGAGCTCGACGTTCCTTGTGATGGAGTAAAATCTCATACGTTCTCTAGGTGGCACACCGCCAACCTTCCCGACAAGTCTCAGACCGCTGGTGTCAACTATGTCATCACTGCCTTTGCCAACTCGTCGCTCTTTGCCGCTGAGCCCGCTGGAAAGTATGAGCCTTTCAAGCCCCTCGATGAGATTCGCGCCCTCTTCGACGACGGCACCAAAGTTTGCTTGGCCATTGGTGGCTGGGCCGACACTGCTGGCTTCGGCGAGGGAGCCAAGACGGACAGGACGCGCAAGAGGTATGCCAGGAACGTCGCAGACACCCTGGCCAGACTCGGATACGATTGTGTCGGTATGTGTTGACCATCTGCTTGTTGGGGCAGAAGGCTAACTAAGAAACCCAAGACATCGACTGGGAGTATCCCGCCGGCAACGGCGAGGACTACAAGCGTATCCCCAACTCCAAGAAGACGGACGAGATCAAGAGCTACCCCAAGCTCTTGAAGGAGATCAAGGCTGCTATTGGCGACAAGGATCTCTCCATTGCCGTGCCTGGTCTTGAGCGGGACATGATTGCCTACACTCATGAGCAGGTCCCCAAGATCAACGCTGCTGTCGATTTCGTCAACGTGAGTACCTGAAAGGCCAATAGGATGTTGTGAATCAGGTCTAACAGATAAACAGGTCATGTCCTATGATCTCATGAACCGCAGGGACAGCTCCACCACTCACCACTCATCTTACGCAGGAACAACTGAGGCTGTCGACGCCTACATCTCCCGCGGCTTCGAGCCAAGCAAGCTCAACATCGGATTCGCCTTTTACGCCAAGTGGTTCATCACCAAGAAGGGCGTGGAGTGCACCGGACCCACAGGATGCCCTACTGAGCTGCTCGAGGCCCCTGATGGAAGCGACACTGGCAAGTCTGGCACCATTACTTTTGAAAAGGCCAACTTCGTTGAGGCGCCCAAGAACTTGACCACATCGCCTGACGCTTCTTGCGGAGCTGGTACCTTTTTCAAGTGTGGCGAGGTTACGTGCTGCAGCCAGTTTGGATTCTGGTAAGTTGGTCTGGTGCATGGTTTTGATGATTTTGCTGACGGGTGTTTACAGTGGAAACTCTACTGCTCACTGCTCAACTGGCTGTCAGTCTGCCTACGGTCGATGCGAGGGACTCGACATCTCGGCCTCGTTCCACACTGCCCTGGAGAAGGGCCAAACCGATACCGCTGCTGGCGGTCAGTGGTACTGGGATGCCACCACCTCTCTGTACTGGACCTGGGATACCGCCGACCTGATCACCCAGAAGATCAACGGTCTGGTCCCTACCAAGGGCCTTGGTGGCATCTTTGCCTGGAGTCTTGCTCAGGACAGTCAGGACTGGAGCCGCCTTACAGCCATGCGGGATGGATTCAACGCGCTCTCTGGACGACCTGAGGCTTCCCACTTTAAGAAGCACCAGGGACACTATGGCCATCCCCGTAAGTAAGGAAACCTTTTGCAGGGAAGTCAGAGCATGGGCTGTGCATGGATCTGTTTGCCTTCGGACGAAAGGATAGGCATGCAGGGTGTCATGGCAGCGGCTTCTGGTCTTTTATGCTCAGTTCTTGGCGAAGAAATCAGTACCTAGTTACTGTGATTAATGTCTGAAGTGAGATTTTTCCCTAATGATATAATAGACTACTCTGGCAATCCCTATAATAATGCTCACCTTGATGGTTTTCTGCTTGCTCTACTTGATGAGACCATATGCCAACTTGGCCCTCAAGAGAGTCGTGATATTGGTTACTTGAGGACCCGGAGACTACTATATATATGCGTTGAGATATATCGACGAGATAGTGGGCCTAGTAATAGGGTTTATTGTTCTGTGAAACGTAGTAGTGCCTCGAGCAAGTCCAGCACTTCGAGTGTCTGGTTCACCATGTGGACAACCTGAATGAAAACAGTCGCAAATCAATCACTTGAGAAGCCTCCACGAGGCTGTCTCGGACCAGATCCGGGCATACCACTGGTGCAGCTCCTCCATCCAGGACGGCATGGGACCCTTGATACCAGCGACTGTGCCCTGGCTGGAGAAGAGACAGCTCTTGAGCCTCAGCTCAACCTCTTCCCGCTGCTTGTCGACGGTGGCGCTGATGACAAAGAGACCGTCAGAGGGCCGCAGGGGCTGGTTGCGAGGTGAGTCGCCGCAGCGGACGGTGATGGCCGTGGATGTCTTTTCGACAACCTCGAAATGATCAGTGATGTGAGTTCCCTTGTCGTAGGTGCTCTGGGCGAGCTGGTCCTCATCCCAGAGCTGCTGCTCAGTCTCGGGGCCTCGCCACTTGTACTCGAGGTATTTACGCTGAACAGCGTAGCCTGGTTGCAGTCAGTCAATGTGCTTATCTCAGGATGAGACGTGTTGCTTACCCCAGCCACTCCACAGGCCACGGCAGAACTCGAGAGCTAGATCGCCATCCTTCTGGAGCAACTCGGGACGGATCTTGCTCAATGGGATCCGCTTGATGCAGACATCTTGAGTGGCGGGATTGCGATTGGGGTTGTGTCGCTTGAAGGTGCTGGACGACCAGATTGGATCAGAGGGCGAGAGCGGGGAGATGACGGGGTTCTTGGCAGCGAGATAAGCGGCAGCGCTGGAGGTACCCAGGAGGGTTGTGAAGACGGCCTTGCGGATGATGCCCATTGTGAATCTGGTGATGTAGGTACTTGATAGTAGGTGATATAAAGTCAGTTGAGGTCCAATTGAGGTACGTATTGAAGCTCTCAAGAGACGCGTCGCTTGCTTGCTTCTTGTCCCTCGGTCAAGTCCCCGTCGCGGCTTGGCGGGATAAAAGTTGGTCCTCCCCACAAAAAGCACGAAAAGAGGCTGGGATAAATCGGGGCTGGGGACAGCCACTTGCGTGTACCTTGGTCCTTGATACGCGCCATTGATACGACCATTGATATGTACCTCGGTCATATCTGATACCAAGAAGCGAGGTTATCGTGTTCTTACCCTGTCAAGCTAGGGTTCAGTATTGTCTCCGAGTTGTTATATCGCTAGATCAACAATACCGTCCTCCCCATGCTTCCAAAGCATGCTGCTATATCCCATGTCTCCCCAATTAACCCTTCTCGTTGCCCCCACACTCGCCCGATAATTCCCATGGCTTCGGAAATCGGTCCGATCTTTTTCAAAGACTCGGTCGCTTCGTAAATGTCGCAAACAACCGCCTCCCGTTCTTTTGTGACTAAACAACCAGTCACACAAAAAGGCCAAGCCAAAGCGAGTAACCAACTTGGAGACGGCAGGCTCTTTAGTAGCTCGAGATTCTTCGAGACGATTTCTCGTATTTCGCCGCTTCCGGGTTGCCAGCCTGAGAGAACCACGAGCAGGTAGAGCTTTGCAGCATAAGCCCAGATTTGAGTGATGATGCCGTGGTTAATGGGTTGGCCTCGGTGTGGATTGAACTTGTGAAAGATGCCATCCGGGTTACACGTGCTCTGGCCCACTGTGTTCAAAGATGTTGTGTTGCCAACGAGCGAGAGTTTGGCAATTCGCCGAGATGTTGTATTC
>JABFEX010000522.1:0-19108 GCA_013623515.1 Fusarium illudens | reverse complement strand
AAGGGCGAGGGGGGGCCTCTTCTGGATTCGGCTGAGCAAGCGACATGATCTTTGCTTATTGGCTCTTCTTGGCCTTGCACTACAGGATGCGGCCCAGCCGACTATCGACAACCGTGGAAAGGCTCCCGCCCTTTGATCGTCGTCGATGTGTGCAGATTACATCCCATCGACGTGGCGTCTGTCCCCCCCCCCCCCGTTGCTCAACTCTATTCAGCGGTGCCGCCGAGAACTTGGAAAAAAGAGGCAAATGCGAGACGGGGGCACGAACCAGAAAAACCTGTGACACGGCGGACAAGAGAGACAATGCGAAACTTACTCTTTAACTGGCGACATTTCAGGGGAACAGGTTCGCGGGCACGGGCGCCTGGTGGCATCTTGATGGCGATGGCGACAGGGAACCTGGGGTTTAAAGCCTCTGGTGCCTTTGATTGGCTACTACGCGTCCGCTAGCCTCCTGGAATGATTCCCGAAGGGGATTCGACATGAGCTCAAGCGGCCTAGCGATCAGCCTGAGACCATTGTGGATCTCGGCTGTCGGCAGGGATCATGGGGTGTCGCGGCAGGGGAGGGTCTAGAAGCTGTACAAGATGGCACAGGACATAAATACTAATGCGTTGCACGCGCAGTCAAGTGTCTGACTTATTCTGTGCACAACTTGCAAAGCTTGCTCAACCCCTTGTCCGACCAAAGGGGGGGAGGGGCGGCAGCGCTTGGGATTGGAGAGATGCGGACGCGATGCAATATGATAGGTTACCAGCAGTTCGACGGGCAGGACGGCACGTTGAAGCTGTCAGAAATCAACAAGTTCGGGAAATGCTGACTCTTCAGCTGCAATCGCGAGCAGACAAGAACCACTCAAGTGCCATGACATCTTCGCCCTTGGAATCCTCGACTAATAAAACCCTCCTGAAATCAGGGTCCCCTCCGGATCCCCACACCCGCACCCGACCACTCACGGCCCGCTTGGGATCGTCGAACCGCCCATCTGAAACCCCTTCGCCTAGCAGGGCATCGTCAGACAAAGAGCCGTTCTCAGCAAAGGCCCTTTTCGATCTTCTGACAGCGGGTTTCAAAGAGGCCGCAAGCAGCCAGGCAGGTTGATGCACCGGCATCGGCTCAATGCAGCTCACGACATTCTGCGGCCCCCCGTGGTCGCCCACGTCTCCCGCGACCACACCATCTCCATCGGCAACCGCTGCTGCTCGCTACCGCTTTCAGGACGTGGTGCAGCTCCCGAGGCTGTCAAGATGCATGATTTCAATAGACTATTGTGTCTCGGACGCACAAGGGCTACAGTCGACCATGCACCGCACCCGGCTCCCCGTCGGTGCGACCACCTCTGCCTGGCATGACATTCACGATACCTGCCTGCCTGCCTACCTAGCGTAGGTACTCTCGGCGTCTGGAGACAACCAACCTAAATGAGGCTCTTCATCTCCAGCCCCATCTCCCCTGCGGCGGTGCACGCCGGTCGGTGGCGGTAGGTGGATTTGACGTCCTTGGCCACTGTGGAGCTCTAGAAAAACGTTCGAGAAGGAAAAAGACGATGATGGGCCGCTAGACATCCAGATCCATTAACATCGTCAGAGGATCATCTCGCCGGACATGACCTTGGGGAACGCAGTGCTTCATGCGTGTGCTTGTACGACTGCGTGCTGAAACAAACTTTGTCACCCAGGGAAGTGCTGGCATGAATGAATGCGTGCGTGAAGCGTAGCACAAGAGTCAGGCCTGAATGAAGATGAGCATCTCATCTCATCTCGCCTTGTCCATCAGCCAAAACCTTTCATCGCAAGCCACCTCATCCCAGCCATAGCCCGGCAGCCCCGAGTTTCCAAAAAGCAAACGGCGCCGCATCTCATTTTCCAGCCTCTTCTTTTTTTCTCCCTCTCCCCGATCGATCTGCAAGGCTAGCTAGTTAGGACTACTAACTAATATTCACTGCATGGAATTTGCTTGTCTCGCAACCCATTTTTCTTGATCAAAGCGCCTGTTTCGGATCGAATCACGCATGGAAAACCCGACTTCGGAGTGAAGAGAGACAAAGCGAGCGACGGACTCCGAGAGCTTCCGCCGTGCGCGGCCTTCACCGCCGCTTGTTTCTTTGTTGTCTCCCATTCACGCTCATGACCTGCATCTGTGCATTTCAGCTAAGTGGACATCCGGATCATGGATCTCAGCTCAGAAAACAACAAAGAAAAGAAAAATAGATACTTCACTAGGGCTGAATTGTGGAGATGATGGGTTCTGCAGGTCACTCCATATTGTTTGATTGACGCTGTCATCCAGCTATATTGGATTGTTGATATTGGGCGTCTCATATAACCAATAAGCCATTACATCTCCGCCTCTCATCAATTTCACGTCCAGTGCCCATGACAACCAGCAATTTTACCTCTTGAACCACTCGATTCCAGAGCTCTGGTCATGATGAAGCGCCCTCAACGCATCGACCAGCCTGCGCACATGCATGCCCATTGCCAGTTCACGCTTCCCTCGTCCGATTTTTCCTCTATGCCCCCCTGCTCTACTGTTCTTCCAACATCACACCATTACTGTCAAGATCCATTCAGCATCAAGTTCTGCAGGCGCGCGCCAGATGACGGCCGCAGACGTTTACCTCTCAGTGTACCATAAGACGACAGTATTGAAGTACAGATTCCCGCTATGGATGTACCTAGGTATGGAGGTATTCACAGTCATGACCTCGAAAACTAGGTTGTTGCTATCACGTACCTCGGCAAGCCAGACTGCCTTTTTGACGCGTCCTTGTTCGATATCCAGCTCCAGTTCACTTTCCAACTACTCAACAGGACAGCAATAATGATGATGATGATGATTTCATTCCAGTCTTGCTCAAGGGGCAATTCCTAGATACGACCTTTGTACACCTCCCCAGATACCTATCCATAACATCCATCATGCCATTGTCCTCCTCCTGATCCCGAACCTTTCCGCATTACACAAGACCCAACAACACGCGCCCAAGTTTGGCGTTTCCATCATCTGTGTGCCCTCTCACCGCCAAACTCAACTTGCCTCTCGCTCCCATCCATCCCAAAGGCCCTAACAAATATCGTACAACAAACATGTATGAAACAATTCGGGCAGACGTTCCTTGTCCACCCGACAGCACCGTCCTCAGAACGCCAACCCATGTCCCTCGGCTACCAGTCCCCCTCCCCGTCATGACAGAGGGGAGGCCGGAAGCGGAGGGGGTAAGAATGGTACTATGAAGATAACGAAAGTAGGAAGAATGCATTATCCCAGTGGCTTCGTCCACCGGGTTTCTCATTAGAGCCGTGAATTAAAGGTTGATATTATTACCATCAGCTTCGAGCCGTCTTGATAATTGTGATGCTGATAATGCTGCTGTCATGCCCCGCCATCAAGAAACATGACGAAGGGCACCTCCCGGGTGAGAAGCAGACCGCGCACCCGGGCGATAGCCATATAAAAGGCTTTTTATTTTTGTTTTCTGGTGTGTAATCATATGCCCGTGTGCTGAAAAAATCAAGTCGTATATGTGTACAGGCGGCTTACTGGGCCTTGGCCCCAGCCTCGGCCTTCTTGCGGTCGCCAGGCTTGTTGGATCGCTTGCCTGTGTACTTGGTGTTGAGAAGAGTGTCCCAGAAGGTGAAGAAGGGCTGGGCAAAGTTGGTCTTGATGCCCCAGTGCTGGTGGTGAATGTCGTGGTAGGCGGCATTGTTGCTGGTGATGAGCTGGAGGGGGTCCCAGGGGAACGAGTAGCCGCAGTGGTCGTCGACAGTCTTGATGGTGGACATGGCAAAGAGCCACATGCCCTGGCGCATGGTCATGAAGGTGGCCTTGAACGAGACAGCGGCGCCAAGGGTGTCGAGCAGGAAGCCCTCAACGGGGTGGTTGTACAGGGCACCGTAGGCGTAGGGGACGTAGAGTCGGTGGTGGCGCGAGTGGAAGTGCGCTGTGGAATCAAGTTAGCAGACTGAACTACTGCGTCCATTGGGGGGTATCATGAAACTCACCATACAGCCACTTGTTGACGTGCATCAAGCGGTGGAGGAAGTACTGCCAGGTGTCGATGATGGAGATGGCGACAAAGAACTGGACGGCGGGGATCAGGAAGTGGTAGATGACCTTGGCGACGTTCATCTCCCACGAGGCAAAGGCCGGCTCGTTGGTGGCGGTGGTGAGCGAGGGGTAGTAGCCACCAGCGAGAGCGCCGGCCAGCAGCGGGTGAGATTCGAGGAGGCTCTTGGAGATGGCGGTAGCGTTGAAGCCAAACACGCCGATGAGAGTAGGGAGGACTCTCTGAGCAACACGGATGCGAGTGGCCCAGACAGCGACGTCGTAGTCGGACTTGCCGATCAGCTCGGGAGGCTCGGTCATGGCGAGGATGGCGCCGGTGATGACCTGGATGATCTGCTGGAGGATGACGTCGCGGGCAACCTCGTAACGGGAAACATGGTTGCGCTTGGTGATCTCGTCGGGAGTGTGCAGTCGGTACTGGGGGAAGTAGTCGTAGACGTCGATGGCGTGGAAGGTCAGGGACAATGCCCAGTAGACGACAACGGGGATGATGAGGGAGAGCCAGAAGTCTGACATCCAGGACAGGAGGTCGGGCTGGGTCTCGAGGCTGTAGACGGGCAGCGACGGCAGCGCTGTCTCGAAGAGCGTGTGGTTGAGGGGGGAGCCCGGGGCGGCCATGGCGGTCCCGTCGGCGAGGATGGAGCTGTCGTTGCCCATGACGTCGAAGCGTCGCGTATAGGTGATGGATGGTTTAGTTGAAGCAAGCAAGGAGAGACTCGGGTGCGGCGGATGGCACGCAACAGCAGAAACACCGCGGAAAATGAAGCAATCAAGAAACAAACAAGACCAAGGATACCTCTCTGGAGGGGGGTAATAAAAATGAAAAAAAGGAAGGTATCTAGCTGGAGGTCTAGAGGGTTTTATGGAAAAAGGGAGCGTCGACGGACGGGATGGGGATGTCGAAGCCAAGTTTAATAAACCGCCCAGAGTTGGGGGAAAGATTAGATTAAGGCGCGTGCCAATCCTCGCCCGCGCGCGCGCCGCTGGGGCCCTCTTTTCCCCTTCCTGAGCATGCTCATGTGGTGGTGGTGGCGCCAAGCAAAGACTTTTGTTAGTTGTTAGTGAGAGGGAAGTGATTGACCGAAGAAGCGGAGCCCCGACCCGACCGGCACCTTCGGACCAAGTCAAGAGTGCGAAACCGCGGCCAGATCCTGGGAGCTGAGCAGGGAAGAGCAGGGGATGTGAATGCGTTGCTGGCTGTCTGCTAATCAATCTCTCCTTGTCCTGCTTGCCAATGGATGTCAATGATACCTTGTTGTTCATGACCTTCAGACTGCAATCTCAGGTACAAGTCCATGTCTTTGCCTCCCTCCCTCCCTCCCTCCCCCCCCGAAGGTCGCATCATGGGGCCAAGAGGCAAAAGCAGACTCCTTGGACATCAGCCCACGCCATTTCAGGGCGGCCCGGGCACAGTACATACCTACATCAAGGCATGTTCAAAGTCAGGCACAATTGGTCTTGCCGGGCTTTCAATGCTGTTAGTGCGCGCAGAGCAATTCCAACCTCGTACGAAGGGCTGACGCGCCAATTGACAATCGATCTTGCATGGCATGTTTTTTTCGCATCCTCCTCTCCCCGAGCTCCTAGTCCAAGCCCTGTGCCCTGCGAAGCCTCCTTGTGGCTCGCGCCATGGAAACGTCACCAACAGGTCATGGTGATTTCGCACTCGCTATCGTTGGCTGTCCTTGCGAGCTCTGCGCACGGCACATGTCGGTATTCCAGCGTTTCTCGAGGTCATACCAGTTCGTCTCGCCTAGATTCGCTGCCCCAAACCCGAGGTCCGTCCCGTAATTACTGTTCTCTGTCCAAGCCCTGATGAGATCCATCCCGCGTATAAGCCCGGGCCAAAGTTGACCCCTGGTGAGCGGATTGACGGGGTGGCGTTCTTTCCCAACTCGGAAGCAAAGGCTTCGGGGCGGGCTTGCGAGGGCTCCGGCCGCCGGACCTTGCGGCATGACGGGTTGGATCTGGGGACCAGTAGCGATGGGTGGGCAGCTTCTTCTTCAGGGGGTAACGCTGACTCAACTCGCTTATCGGCCGATCCAATGCTTTCCTGCATTTTATGCACATGTCAAGCTCTACTCTCCTATGGGGTCGCAGAAAGGACCGGAATAACATGGTGGGCGCCACAGCTGGATCATCTTGGTCTTTTTTGCAGCGCCGAGCTCTCAAGTAAGAGTTTTGATGCAGTTTTTGTACTGACAGGGGTATTTAACCAATGAAGGTGCAGAAGAAAAAGTGACTTCCCCTACTGCTTGATTTGATGCACAAAAGAAGTACCGTCGCTTACTCAAGGGTTAGAGGTTTACCTTTTCGGTACAAAACTAGAGTGAGAAAAGCAGCATGAGTTCCTGTAGCGAGAAAGTCGCCCACTAGCAGATCTTATCGATAACACCCAAGTGGGGCGAGTACAATATTTGCACCGAAACCTGGCGCCCAAAGCCCCACCAGAGAATGACCCCGCCACCCTCTCCCACTTTGATTTTTATCACCATCAGGCTCTCCTCCTCTAGTCTCGCTTCTCTTTGCCAGTCACATCAGCTTCTTTTTTCCCTCGAAGTCCATCTTTTTCAAAAGCCGACCCAACCGCCATCATGATTATCTACAAGGTAAGCAGTGCAGTGCCCGTCACTCTCTAACTCCGTCCTTCACAATGCCAGCCTCCCCCCGCCTTCAACACCACGACCCCGCGTTTCTTTGCTCGAACGTTGGCATGATATTTTTTTTGCTGAACCACACAACAATAGGACATCCTCACCGGCGACGAGCTGATCTCGGACTCGTACGACATGAAGGACATCAAGGGCATCGTTTACGAGGCCGACTGTGCCATGATCGACGAGGGCGGTGTCACCGTCGGTACGTAGCCCACAGTCACAACACTCTCGCCCAAGCTGGGTCCGACGGCCCACGGCTTGTTGTGGTTGGCAATCTCGTCTCACGCTAACACTACATTCTCTCAGATATCGGTGCCAACGCTTCCGCTGAGGAGGCCGAGGAGGCCCTCGAAGACACTACCACCAAGGTCAACAACATCGTCAGCTCTTTCCGTCTCCAGAGCACCTCCTTCGACAAGAAGAGCTTCCTCGCCTACCTCAAGGGTACAGCAATCCCTCTTCCATTCGGTTAGAATCCGTCTCTAACTCGAAATTCAGGCTACATGAAGGCTGTCAAGGCTGCTCTTCAGGAGAAGAACGCCCCCGCCGAGCGCATCACTGCCTTCGAGAAGGGTGCTCAGGCCTACGTCAAGGAGACCCTCCTGCCCAACTTCAAGGACTTCGAGTTCTTCACTGGCGAGTCCATGAACCCCGACGGAATGTACGTTTTCTGCTCCATTATCCTCGGCCAGGTTCTCATACAGGTCACTAACTCTATTGCTACAGGGTTGTCCTCCTCAACTACCGTGAGGATGGAGTCACCCCCTACATCATCATCTGGCAGCACGGTGTCACCGAGATGAAGGTCTAAAGTGGCGAGGCGTGTTGGTGGTGCTGCAAGTTCTGCTATACCCGTGATGTTGGACGGGCGAGCACCTACTTAGAAGATTACGAGCCACGTGAAACTCGTTCTCGGCGCTTGGAATATCCCCCGAGATTTATCGATGAAATGAAAAAAAAGAAGAGGCTACGGATTCCAATCCAGTCTGATCGTCACGATGTCACCCAATTTTCAATCTCTAAAATTCTAATGAGGGCAAGTGGTGCTATGTATGGATGACGTGGCAAAACAGTCGACAAAACTCCGAATGCGCCCGGCGATGCTGAGTTGTTTGCTTATCCCAACCAAGACAGGTTTGCTCAAAATTGCGGCCTCGTTGCCATGGGAATAGGCGGTGGTGCATCGTCATCGGCGGGGGCACTCGGAGCCATTGCGGCCACGAGGGCCGGCTTCTTCTTTGGCGGGGGCGGAGGTGGCTTCTTCTTCCCTACCAGGCCTGACATGGACGGAGAGGCGGTTCCAGTCTCGGCTCCCTGACCCTGCTGAGTGCCTTGTACACTGGCATATGAGCTCTTTGCCTTGTCCATGAGCCCGTACTTTTGGTTCAGATTGTTGGCCGTCTTGGCTCCTGCAGCAACCTGTTCTCCGTGACGCTGGCGGAAGTTGTTGGCCGTGCTGGCAGCCGTCCGGGCATCTGAGAGGGATACGGATGAGGGATCCTTTTGGAATGCCGAGGCGGTCTTGAGAGCCGCTTGTTTCTCCGCCCAAGTCGTCCCCTCGCTAGGCGGCTCAGCGGCATTGGCTTTTGATGTCCCAAGCTTGGAGAAGCGATTCTGCAGCTCATTCATATGTGAGGGAGTAGCAGGAGGCGAGGCGACTCCAGGGCGCGGAGGCTGAGGTGGACTGGGTGATTCCGCGGCCGCAGGACTGGAACGACCAATACCGAAAGCAGGGACTGACACACCTGCTGCGCTGAGACGGCTGATTGCCCCTTGGTTCATTGCCCCTTGGTTCAAAAGGATGTTGCCCGTGGGAGCAGGACTCGCAGCGCCAGACGAGACTGTGCTGCCCGAATTGGTCCTTGGAGGCAGACGAGGCGGCAAGCTGGGTGGCGCAGGTTTTCCTCCAACGGCAGCCATGGCAGACTGGTATGACGGCGGCTCCGCTGGTCGTCCGTCAGCACCGTCTCTCCTACCCGGCGGCCTGGGGAGGTGGTTCGTCGCAAGGCCTGTGGTGTTTGCACGGTACGGCCCGCGCGGCTGGGGTTCCTCCTCCACCTCCTCCTCCTGAGCATACTGAGGCTCCTCGGCGACGGGTGCCCGCGGATCCTGGTACTTGGACGGGGCGGTGACGACCTTTCTCGCCGGCGGGGGAGGTGGCGGCGGTTGAAGACCCGAGCTGGTGCGCTTGGGCGGTGGCGCGAACGACGACGGGTCCTTGAGCTGGGAGATGGGCACGGAGACGTGGTCGGCGCGATCATCGGAGGAGGCGGGCTTGTTCCTATGAAGGAGGCCATTCTGGGATGTCTTGTTAGCCAACGACGCTGGAGGGGAGGTCAAGAACGGCTTACCACTTGACCTTTGATAGACGCGGTGCTCGGCTTCTCCGGGTGCCACCCCTTCTTCATCATATCTTTGTACTTGGCCGCCGACATGGCGACGATGCTCAATGATTTACAGAGGGAGAAATAGGTACAAGTGAGGTCGGAATAAAGAAAAGTCAGGAAAAAGAGACACACGAGGTTTGGGCTTAGTTCAAGAGGGAGCCCAAATCCCGTGGAGGGGGGAATGGACGGACACGACGGGATGAAAGTGACGTACTCTCAGCCACATTTCGGCTGCGAGCCCGCGCCACATGTTCGTTTTAAACGATCCTTTTGGCGGGGTATGCTCGCTCGATTGGGAAGGTTCGAATGTCGCGGGTTTTTGTGACGCCTTGCGATTCAGGCTTGGAGTTTTGAGCCCATGATGAGGGCCGATAGTATCGAATTATTCTACAATCTACAATTCAAGAGTCTAATAAGATCCATATTGAAGATTTCACATTTAAATTTTATTGGATTTTTTTTAATAATTGTGACTTTTCTCTCAGAGCGACGATAACCCATGAATTCAACGACGCCCATTAACGCGACCAGACGCGTCTAAACCGCCAAACCATCATCCCCACCACAACCAACGACTCGCCAACTCGACCACCTTCTCAAACCTCAACCACGATGGCAGCTCCAGTGTCCTCAGACTATGAGCTCCTCACGGAGCACTTTGGCTACCCGCCAGTCGTGAGTTCCCCGTCGCCTCTTCTATATCATGCCTAACCCTCTCCGCAGTCCCTCCTCGACGACATCATCAACACGATCAACGTCCTCGCCGACCGCGCCCTCGACTCTGTCGAGCGCCTCCTCCTCTCCATCCCCCCTCACTCTCTCGGCTTCTCCGAAAAGCGCGCACCAGCAGGCGATGCGGCCGCCCTGCCCCCAGACGAGGCCGCCAAGCTCGAGATCGAGCATGGCACCCACCAGCTCGAGACGCTCCTCAACGCGTCCATCGACAAGAATTTTGACCTGTTTGAGCTGTACACCATGCGCAACATCCTCACCGTGCGGTCCCAGGACCAGCCCTACATGCGCCTAGCCCACTACGAGGGCCTCGACTTTACCGGCCTCGAGGCACCAGACCGCCCGACGACCGAGTCCGTGACGGCGCTGCGGAGGAGGCTGCACGCCAGCCAGAAGCTGCACGCCGCGCTCGAAGCCGAGCGCGCCCGCAACGACGCGCTGCTCGTCAAGCTGCGCGCGGCGTTGGGCGTCGTGCCGGGAGGTGTCAAGGCCGAGGAGGGGCAGGCCGCGCCCGACGGCTCGGCTTTTGGATTCCTCCGCGACAAGGCGAGTCTGCAGGATGCGGGTGCCGACACGCCCATCGCTACGACCACGGAGTTTACGCTCTCGCAGCTGCAGGCTCTTCGTGCGCTTTCGACGTCTCTGCGCACGCTGCTCCCTGACCTTGGACCTGATGATGCGGATGTAGATGTCACTGGTGGTGAGGATGCTACAAACAGTTCAAAGACCTGGAGGCGCGAGCGGGTAGATTACGTCGAGGGGGCGTCTCGAAAGTATCTCGAAACAGCGAGGGGTCTAGAATTAGGAGCACAAGGCGAAGTCCGCGACGGAGAGTGGCAGGGCGAGGGACGCAAGATAACGCGAGGAGACGTCGAGGGTCTGGAGCAAGTAGTTTCCATGCTGGGCAACAAGTCGCCAGAGACAAAAGCCGGCGATGGGGACGCAATGGACGAGTCATGATCATATGATTTCGTTGTAGATTTGGATTTGGCATCTTCACTTTCAAAGGGGCGGGACACGGCGTGCCGGCGCAGGATAGGAAAACGGTTGACCCCCTTGGTTCATGGGTGGTGATGGTTCTTACGTCTCTTTTTTCTTCTTCTTGCTATGTTACAGGCGTGCGTTCTCAAGCACGAGAAATACATTCATCCAGTGAGGAAATTCTACCTCTGATAAACCTCAAACATGTCTTTTTTATACTTCGTACATTCCCCTCCCTTCTCTTACAGACGATACAAGCACTTCGCTCGACGTGAATCATCAGTGGTGCACAGGAGTATTGTCCTTGTTGATCAACCGGTGCTGCCTGGCCATGAACCAAAGATGATGCCTCCAGTACCGCTGGTTCGCCTCCATGTTGTCGGGAGACTTGGCCTTGTGCGCCAGCACCGTGTCGATGACCTTTTGCGCAGACTTAACCTCATTCGTGTGCAGCAGTGCGCCCACCAGGTCCGCCAGGCACGGCAGCGACGTGACGGGGCGGCCAGCCTTGTCGAGGTCGTTGAAGATGCGCATGGCCTCCTTGGTCTCGCCGCTGATGGCGTGGGCGCTCATGACGCGCTCCCAGAGTGTCTGGTCGCCCTGACGAACCGCAGAGAGCTTGTTCTCCTTGAGCAGCGCTCGCACCCGATTGATGTCCGGGGGTTCCCGGCGGAGGGCGCGCTCGACGAGGATGGTGACCATGTGCGGCGTGATGGCCAAGCCGTTGTTGCGCATGTGGTTCTGCACGGCGGCTATGGCATCGTCTGAGCTGCCCTCGATGCCATCGACTGCATACAGCATCTTGCCATACGTCTCAAGGTTGGGCTTGAGGCCGGCGTCGTCCATGTCGGCAAAGATGGAGTGAACAGCTTCCACCTGCTCCTCAGAAGAAGCATAGTCCATCCGCCCGATCACCTCCTCCAAGAGAATGGTAAAGGTGGCAGTGTCGGGATCGACCTGCTGCTTCTTCATGGCGCGCATCAGCCCCGGGACCTTGTCCGTGTGTCCAGCCCGGAGACTCTCGTGGATGAGGATGTTGTAGGTTCGGACGTCGGGCTCGAAGCCTTCTTTGCCAGCCCAATCGAGCAGCGCGTGAGCAGCCGATGGGTTCAGATGCAGCATGCCCTTGAAGGCAGCGTTGACCACATGAATGGTGGGTTTCAAGGCCTGGGCCTCGGTGCCGTTCTTCACTGCCTCATTCCACATCAGCACCAGCTCTTCAAGCGCCTGAACGCCTGCCCAGGTTTTGCCCAGCTCGATGAGGGCCGAGATGCGTTCAGTCCATATGACAATGTCCAGCTTGGTGCCAGTGCCGACAAGCTGGTCCCAGAGTGCCTCGATCTTGACGAGGTCCTTGCACTTCTTCCACCCGTGCATCATAGCCGTGTACGACCTGAGCGTCATTGGCGTGTTGAGCGAGCGCATCAGCTCGATCGTCTCCTCCAACATTTTCGGCCGGCGAACCGCGCACCACACGAAGATCCAGTAGTCGAGAAACTCCGGGCTGTCGGCCAATTTCTCCCTGACCATGGGGTTCTGCTCCATGCTCTTCTGCATGTTCTGCCAGATGGCAACTATGGCGCCGATATTGCGTGTCCGATACGCCGCTCTCAAATGCTTGTGGAATGTAAAAACACGGGAGGCGGCCAACTTGGCAGGGTCCTCTGCCCACTCTTGGCTCTCAGGCTTCATCCACTGTTCTGCCTCGGTTGCGAGCATGGTCATGACTCTTGGCCACTGGTCCCGAACATAGACCCCGAGCGCGTCCATTTTCGCAGCAGGCAATGTGTGGTAGCGGGAGAGGATGGAGTAAATGCCGTCGTTGGTAAGCTCGTGCTTGGACAGCAGAGCCCGGGCAAGCACCAGCAGCGGAACCATATGAACCCTCTTCTCATGGGGATAGATCCTGGCATCTGACGTGACGGCCAGGGTGGCCAGAAGAGCCGGGAGGATATCTCGGGCTTGTGGCGGTGGGTATTGGAGGAATATCGAGGCCAGCGCGCGTGCTGCCGGGCTCGTGCCAGAGGCCTGCGACTCGTCTCTCTCGACAGCGGAGGCCTTTTCTGCGTCCTTCAGCACCTCGGTCACTGAGGGCATCGCGAAGCGGAGTTCTTGGCCAACTTCTCCTGGCCGCTTGAGCTGGGAGACGTGCTTCCACATGCCGATGAGCTCCTCCCTCAGGTGAGTTCTCATGTATGCTTTATTCCTCTCCTGTGACATTTTGATGCAGATGTTCACGATGAGGTCGTTCCGGATGTCGAGGTCGTATTTCCCAAGGGTGCTGTACGCCTGCGACAGATGTACGCTGCGCGCATAGTGCCCGTCTCGCAGCATCGCCTGGTATTGGTCGCTGAGGAGCTTGGTGACGGCCATGTAGATGGGCTTGGGGAGTTGGCCTCGAAGTTCCTGGATACTGGGCCAGATGTCTTCTTCGAATATTTTGTACTGCTCATGCGTCTTCATGTCCCTCTCCCTGAGCTCCTTGAGCCTTGAGGCAATCTCGAGCTCGCCCATGACGGGGACGGGGGCAGGCTTCTCGGAGCCGGCAGGGCCCACTACCTCGTTGAATAAGGCCACTGCTGAGTCCTGGTTCTTTCCCTTTGGCTCTTTAGAGTGGTCGACCCATGGCCGGCGCCGTGGTGGACGCCCATGGCCGGGGTTGCGAGGTGAAGAAGAGGCTGGCCTGGGCGAGTCTGAGGCACCAGCCCTTGTCGAATACAAGGCCACAGCCCCCAGCCGCCTCGCAGAGGCCGGGCGGGCCTGCACCAAGTATCTTGAACAGACTATCCGAGATACATACATGGCGAATGGCCGCAATGGCTTAAGAAGACGAAAGTTGCAGATGTTGAAAGGTTGATGGTTGAGCTCCAATTCTTTTCAAGGTGAAGTCCGAGTCAAGGTGTGTGGCCAATCAGATTTAAGCAGTTGCACACCACCTCGGTAATCCTCGGTGTATACATGTACCGGGTAGCTCTGCAGGAACAAGAGTTGTGCATGCGGGAACATTGATCCAATTGGGGTGGATAAAGTCAAGTTTGACTATTTCTCGGTCGTTTAAATGCATCTTGGCCTTTTATATAAAACTGTGGTCAATAATTGGTCGATAAATTAACCCATACACACAAAACTCTCATACCAGATCTTGTTGTGTAAACCCACGAAATAGCATTATTCTATATTTCAAACGTCATATCTAAGTTCTGACACACGATTCTAGAGCATCTTAATCACAGCACACCCCGTGAAACAAACTCAACCCTCACAAGGAAGACGTAAAACCCTCATCAATCTCCTTGACCTTCTCCACGCTCCTCACATACCCCTCCTCCGCCTCAAGCCTCTTCACATACGCCGCCACCTTGGGAAACTCTTCCTTCCACGACCCCCCCTCCCAGCTGCCAAACTCATCCATTCTGGACTGCGCCGCGATGAGCGGGAAGCTCATGAGGATGTCCGCCGCCGTCAGGTGCGAGCCGCAGAGGTAGTCGCCGCCCGACGTCGCGAGGTGGCCCTCGATCATGGAGAGGTTGCGCCGCGTGTTGGGGAAGATCCAGAAGGAGAAGATGCGGTTGGCCAGCATGGTTGAGATGGGGCGGATGTAGAAGGGGACCCTGGTGGATTTGAGGCCTGTGATGAGTTAGTACCGAGGTTGGACAGGGGTGTGTGCATGTGTAGACTTACCACCGACGATGAGAGACATGACGAGGACAGGCATCATACTCCCCTCGCAGTAATGCAGGTAATACTGATACCTCATCCAAGCCTCTGTCTCACCACCAATCTTGCCCTCCATCCCATCCTTCCACCGAGGTGGCATCAGCTTCTTCCCCTCAGGGCAGTGCTCGGTGAGGTACTGCGTAATGAAGCCGCTCTCCGCCAGCATGACGGGCTCCGCGCCCTCACCCGCGGGAGTGACACTGATGATGGGCGACTTGCCCAGCGGGTGCACCTTTTCAAGCTCCGGCGGTGCCAGCCTGGTCTCCTTGTCGCGGCGGAACATTTCGAGCGTGTATGGGAGCTTGAGCTCCTCCAACAGCCAGAGGATGCGCTGCGAGCGCGACTCGTCGAGCCTTGAGCCGACGTTAGTATCATGACGAGCATGGTTCCCGAGACATGACGTACCAGTAGAGCTTGACCTCGGGGACTTCGTTTGAAGCCATTGTGTCTCGAGATTATTTTATTAGAAATGTTAAAAGGGTTGAAATGATTGCTGAATTGCGCAATGTTGTCTGAACCAAGAGAAATTGCAAGTAATTCGGCGGAAATGTTCTCAAGTTATATATTCCAGTCCCGGCCGATTTGCCCGATGTGGCCGGTCTAAATAACTGTCCGATCATGATGACATCCGACTTTGAAGATCGGCGGTCGGATGCTGAGATGCCGATCCATGTTCCGGTGCAGTTTCCTATTTCAGGTCATCATCCGCTGTGTCACATGTGCAGCTCGAGCGCTTTAACTCCCGTCTCCAACACGGCCTCTCATTATTGGTTATATACAGTGTTTGAATTCTTACAAGTCTTGATTGCGGCTAGCTGTAGTCTATTTTACCTCCGTCATGCTGCCATATCCCTTCCTACCCCGAAGCCAGCTGGGACACAAACGCCAAAAAATGAAGCTCTCTTAGACTCCGTCCTGTGCCTGAAAGGACAACCAACCTGCCACCGTCCGCTTCCTGTATTCCATCGCATGCCTGCCTGCCTCCTCAACGCATCTCGCTATGCAACAAAACACTGCATGCCATGCCAAAAGTTCATGTGCTCAAATCTGCTAAATTACAGCCGCCTGTCTCCTCATCGTCGTCGGGACTTTGCTGCTGGCCCCGGGGCCTCGTGAGCCGCCTCTCGCTTCCGGGTCTGTTTGCGGGATCTCGGTGGTGGCGGAGGATCACTGTGTAGGTGACCCAGCTCCTCCAGTGCCGTTGTGTTCTCCCACTTGAGGCAGCGGTAGTGCGGAAGCTCCGGTGTCTTATCCCGAATGCGAGTGCTCATTCGTTTGTGAGATTCTTCCTTCTTCTCTGTGTCGTCCTCGTTCGAAAGGTAGGCCTTTCGGTTTTCCATGTTCTTGGCGATCTTCTCCTTGTAGTTGAGAAGCTCCTTGCGAAGCTTCAACTCGTTGAACCCGCGTGGATCGAGCCACTTGATGAGCTCGTCGACCTGTTCTGGTTCTGCGATGTAACCCCACTGATGCGCGTTGAAGACACTGGTGTTGCCCTCTTCCATCGTCTTTCGCTCGGGAACCGTCATGTTGAACTTGACCTTGTACTCGTCCTGAAGCTCGGTAGGTAGGTCAATGTAGCCCTCTCGTTCCAGTTCGTCAGGTCCCTGCACCCAGATCAGACCATTGGCGTAATCGGCCGACGCGGTCGAACTATCGGGAAGGCCGCCGTATGGCATGCCATTTCGCTCAAACCAATAGTACCGGTTCCAGAATCGATCCTTGCCGAGTACTCTCGTGCGTGGGCAGTCAGCCTCGCGCAGGTCGTTGTCGATAACCGCAATTTCCTCCTCACACTTCTTGATAACATCCTCCTTCTTCTGTATGTCTTTGAGTAGTTTGATGAACTGCTTTGACTGAGTTGGACCCTTGGAGGCCTTTTCAGCCTTTTCCTTGCGGGCCTTCTCCTCTTCTCGTTTTCGTTGCTTGGCCGTCAGGGGTCGTCGTCGCTTCCTGGTTGACACTGGGTCTTCTTCTGTCTCCTCGCCATCCGCCTCCCTGGAGATGTGCGAGTCATCTGCGTTTGTCATTTTGACATCTTCCTCGTCTTCACGGGGATTCATTGGTGGCGAAGGCGGCATGTTGTCTGGCAACATCAGCTTCTTTTGCTCGTTCATGTGTCGCAACTCCTCGACACTACACAGCTTGTCAGCAAACAGCCATCAATACTTGAACCGCTTTTCACTTACGCTTGCTTGCGTTGCCGCTGCCAGTCGATCTTCTCCTTGCGATAGGTAGTCATGGTCTCACTGCAATCCTCCATGTACCCCCGGATGGCCTTGGTCTCAGTGGTCAGCATGCAGATGATCTGCAGCGCCTTGACACGGTGGTTGACATCAAGCTCGGCATATCGCTGCCTGACCGTCTCCTGTGACGGTTCGGCTCCAGGAGGTACCAATTCCAGCAAGAGCTCATCGCAAGCGTCGTATTGGCGCTCGTTCTTGGACAGCTGATGAAGCAAACCAACCATGATGCGTTCCCAACCTCCGTTGACAAAGTCGCGCTTTCGGAGATGCTCGACCCAATCATAGTCCTTCAAAAGTTGCTCAGCACGGTGTTTTGTTTCCTCCTCGCTTTCCTTCTCGGCGGCAGCGGCCTCGGCAGCCAATCTCTCCGCCTCCAGTTTTGCGAGACTGCTACGAGTAGCACGTCCTACCGGCTTGGGTTCCGGCTCAGGTGTAGGCTGCGCACTCTCGTCTTCCTCTTCCTCTTCGTCACTCTCCTCTTCCTCGATCTCCGGGAGTGTGATCCGAACTTTGCCGCCATCAGCTTCCGAATCGACAAGAATCTTGAGGACAGAGCAATGGATCTCGTCGAAAAGCTGGATCGGCACCTGCTCGGAGGCAGCACACAGGGTTTCGACGTAGTCGTCAAAGGTGAAGGAATCCAGCTTGAAGACCTCGCAGTACACATTCAGAGTGTCCCATGTTTCGAGCAAGGGGCCGACGGAAGCCATGTCAATGTTCTTGTACGGTTCGTCCTGGGTAGAATCACCGTTTGCAACCTTGATAGGCGGGTCTCTGCAGAGGAATTTCAAAGCAGGGCGTTGTCGATCGGTTCGGGGCTCGAGCTGTAGATCCTCAATGGGATACTTGGGAGGAGGTGGTGGTGGCGGAGGCGGTGTTGGGTCGCGGTGGATAGGTGTCTGTATGCCATAATCCGAAGGGGAGCTGAACGGGTTGCTATGAACGGGCATGTTCACAGGCCACTTCAGTCCCTTGGACCCGGTTCCCTGCTGACCAGGTTTCACTTTGCTCTTCGGAGCTGGCTTAAGCTCCGGTAATCGCACAGGACCTGAATGCAGGGCAGCAACTAAGCTGTGTCCGTTGGTGTCATGGTTGACGTGGGCTCGCTTTTGCGCCTGCAGCTGCTTGCGCTCCAGAATCTTGGTATCGTAGCGAAGATGAGGCGGCACGCGCGTATCAATGTGATACTGGCTCGCATAATCATGCTTGACCAACCAAGGTGCACCGTTCCACGCATCGCGAGTGACTGTCTTCTTAATGAAAGACCTGAGCATAGCCTTTGTGAAGATACCCCGGTCTCGGCAAATGTGTTCGTCTGTGACGATCGTCTCCTTTTCCGAGTCCTTAAGGTTCACGAGATAGCGAGTCGTGGGCAAGGCCTTGCTGCCGTCAGGTAGAGCACGAGGGCCAAAGGTCGTCTTGTCACGGACCAAGCCGTGAACGCGCTCGCCGCCATCCAAGGTCACCGTAACCTCTTCACCGGGGTAGTAGTCGAGCTTGAACTCGTCATAAATCTGGTCAACGAGGTTGTCGAGGCGAGAAACGGTCTGAAACTGCACCCTACGCAGAATAGGACCCTTCAGCGCCTCGGGAAAGGAAGCTTCGACTTCTTGGCCTCCAGCAAGCTAGATTATATGATGAGTCGGCGCACAGAAAATACGAGAACAGGAAAAGACTAACCTCGCTCTTAAAAGCTTCAAAAAAGGTCAGACCTGAGTGTCCAGTGATTTGATCATTAAACCGACGCTGGGAGGACTTGGTGAGCCAAGAACTTCAGACGCGAAACGTGAGCATGAGAACAAACCTGGTTGTAGAAGTCCATGCTAAGAAAGGTGTAAGCTACAAACGTCTCCAGCAAAGGCGCATCAACCACACTCACCGATTCAAATAGTCTTCATAGGAAGTAAATATCTCCCCCGTCTGGGGGATGTACCAGACCTATCCAGAATTAGCTCTTGCACAAAACGGTCGACGTTGACGGGCATACCTCGGCATTCTCATCCTCGATCTCTGCGGGAGGCAGGAATTGGACGGGCTTTCGTTTGAAGAGAACCTGGCGATGGTGGTTTAGCGGGCACGCGGTGGTTAGAGAGCAAATGTTGAGAGGGCGTACCATGGTCTAACGGCGCCGGGCGCAAGCGGTCGAGAAGGAAGTGCAAAAGAAACCACCTGCAAGGCTGAGAAGCAGCCTCCCCCCCACTAACAAGAATGTCGTTGCAGTATGTCGCGACGGCGCGGCATGGGTGAGGGTGCGAGACGTGGTTGCGAGACGCGAGGGCGGGCGATTGTTTGCGAGGCGAAATTGGTGGCCTCGTCGCTCGTG